>VZSE01005451.1:1662289-1737892 GCA_013398275.1 Promerops cafer | reverse complement strand
GTGGTTGTTTTTTATTTTTTGGGTTTTTTTTTTTTTTTTTTTTTTTTTTTTTTTTTTTTTTTCTCCAATGAACCTTCAAAGAGTAGCAAGCAATTCCCTGGGAACAACCTCTACTGTGTTTCATGTTCTCCTGGATATCTTGATCAAAGTGCAGTTTACCTTGAATAGCAAATAAACATGTCTTTATAAATCTGTCTTTTAGCATAAGCTTCAGAAAACAGAGCATTATAAGAAAACAAATATTAAAATGCTAATACATCCAAACNCCTCCAATGAACCTTCAAAGAGTAGCAAGCAATTCCCTGGGAACAACCTCTACTGTGTTTCATGTTCTCCTGGATATCTTGATCAAAGTGCAGTTTACCTTGAATAGCAAATAAACATGTCTTTATAAATCTGTCTTTTAGCATAAGCTTCAGAAAACAGAGCATTATAAGAAAACAAATATTAAAATGCTAATACATCCAAACTATATGCATCCCTAAGAATCCCTAAGACAGAAGCTGACCACAAGATGGGGAGATTTGGTGTTCACATCAGTCAACTATCTTTCATATATTTTTAGTGGTACAGAATATCTCCTTCTCCACCTTTCCCAGAGTGCATTATCCCATACCAGTTATACTTTTGTGGAACTGAGTTTTAGGCTATATTTACAGATTGGTGCATACTAAGTGAAAATGTAGGTTAATCAATCTTGAGCCAGGTGTTCATAGAAGAAGAGATATCCCATTTGTGGTTCACATATACAAATAAGCTGTACATGTTGTATGAAACTGTTCTTGACTGTTTTTCTCTACATCTTCTGTACTCAAAGACTATTTTGCCTGTAGGAGACCAACTCTTAAAAAATGTTACTGCTGGAACTACAAAAAAATATATTGAATTCCAGATGTGCACTGTGAATGCATTTCAAGAAATTGATGATACCTGCTGTATTACCAGCTTCCTGTAGGAATCCACCATGACAGAATATTAACAAAGATAGGCCTGATTATGAATTATGCTGTATGAATTATGCTGCTGGGGTAAGAGCAATATTTTCATTTTCTCATTTTTAGGGTTTTGTGTGTGCTACCTTGTGTCTGCTCTCTTTTCATACTTCAGCCAAGATATCTTCCCATAAAAAATAAGATGCACTTAGGATTTATCCCCTTGCAGTGAGATTTCTAAAACAAAACAAAAATCAGCAAATATGGAGACATAAGACATACTCAATTACCATTAACATTTATCACATATAGTCAAGGTGGTCTTATGATTACGGAAATGACCTAGTACTTGAGAGACCTAGATTTAAATTTTATCGATAATTCCCCATTTATTTCTGCTGCAGAAAAACACTTAAACATGTGCTACAAATTAAGGACAAGATTAAGTGGTTTTTGAGTCCCAGACTACAGACCTTGGGCAAACCACTTTGTCTCTCAGAGTCAGAATGTGAAATCTTTTATTCAGCTTGTTGAGCAGTTTCATGCACAACTACTGTCATTGATTTTAATACAAGTAGTCATGATAGTAACCACTTGCCAACCTGAGGTTAGTACCTCAGCTCTTATTCTGTAGAAGGGGGTAATTAAATTTCCATGCCTCCCAGAAGTATTAATATTACACACTAGATAATTTAGGTAAATTTAAAAATCCCACTCTTTGGAACTGCTTTTCACCAAGTTTGTGCATACATGCTTTTGCACAGATACAACATTTTTTTGTCTTTTATTTTATTTTATTGAAAAGTTGTGTAAAAAAGTGCATATTAGCATCCTTAAAAAAACTGAGGTGTTATGAGAAATGATTATATAAATAATTTCAGAGGACTATGCTCATTCTGTTTAATATGGCATTTTCAGAGAAAATATTCCCTGCCTGTCATGCTTTAATACTACCAAGACAATATGCTTTTATGTAATCTATATCAGAGCAAAGCTTGGAAGACGGTTTTTGAATGCAAAAGAAATAGTCTGCATTACTATAATATTTGGGGTTTTGCCTTGTATCTCTTTTATCTATTTTTTTTTTAAATAACTACCAGTAGTGCTGAACCCACTGTGATTTGCAAGATAAGCTATTCTGAGATCCTTCATGTTCCATAAACCAGGGTATGTTCTTGATTAGGCAATCATTGTAAGAGCAAACTCACAGGGCAATGGCACTTACATGTCAAAAGAATTTTTGTTAAGAGAAGAAAAGGAGATGTTGGAATCTGAATCAAAAGAGTTTAACATCACTTGGCCTAACCTTTCATATTGCAGTAGAAATCAATAGAAAAAGTTCATAATTAACAAAGAAGCATGTATTTATGTAGAGAGATATAGATACACACATGTATACATACATACATGCACTCACACACATATATATCACATTTGAGTTTCATCTTCTACTATTTTAATCTCAAAACCAATGGGGAATGTTTGATTGCAGATTTGCCTTTCAAATCCACCACAAATTCCTTCAGTGCATTAAAAATAAAGGCTTTTTTCTCCCTCTAATATTTCTGGTGGCCCACAGAAAGCAATTTTTGAATGTTGAAACTGGAATAGAGTCAGTCGTTAGTCCATCTAATTAGATGCTTTGGTCAAACACAGTGAGCACTTGAGTGAACCTGGACAATTATGTCATAGCAGGGCTGGGACTTTAAAGGACAGAAATACTATGATTGCATAAAAAGTGCCAATTGTCATGGATATGTTTTTGTAGTAACCAAATTATTCTTGTGAACTTGACCCATTCCACTAAGCTTTTAGAAACGTTGGTCGCGAGGCTTGTAATGAAATTTGTTCCACTGCGTGCAATCATGTGCAGTCCTTCAGCTCCTTTGTCAGGCTGAGCTCCTCCTCTCTATTAACCTCCCAAACAGTGCCTAGCTCAACTTTACAACTCTTAATTATGTTTGTTCCACTTTGTGCAATTAGGCTCACTCCGTGCACCAAGTCCACTGGCTTTCACGTAGGACCCCAGAATGTCGCATGTCACGGATATTTATTAGAAAGGTATGAAAATCATGGAATCCCAAACTGCCCTGACGAACACGAAACAATGCCAAACCTTGATAACACAGTAGTTAGCTCCACAGCACTCAGCAGTGAGGGATTTTGAGTGCAGAGAGAGAACAAAATGACCAAGGAGCTATGTGTGCATAGAGAAGAGGGTATGAGAGAAGGTAGTAGGGGTCATGGCTACCCCTGTGCATCACTATTCCTCCTTTGCATTGATTGTGTGGAGAAAGAACAATGTTAACACACTTTTTGAATTTAGCCATATATAGCAGCTTCATTAGACTTAACTGACTTTCACAAAGACTTATTATATGCCCTGCCTCCCATTATTTGAGATAAATAAGAGAGAGTCCGCGTATTTAGATATCTAGAACATTAAGTACAGAAATTGGTTTTGGAGATCATGAAAGAAGTCTATTTTTTAACCATTTTGATATGGAGTCAAATCAATTTCGAAGAGTATGGTGCTAAGGAAAGATGAGATGTGCAGTCACCTTGTCTCCGTGTATGTGCTTTAAAATTAATTAATTTTAAAATTAATTAAATTTTAGTACAGTAGTATAGATCTCAACCCTGATCAAAGTCCTTTTTTCAGGAAAGGAGAGGAGACTAGAGTGTAAGATTTGGCTAGGCTAAACTACAGCTGAACTAATCCTGAAAAAAAAAAAAAATATAAAGAAATCTAAAATGAGTCATTAACCTGGTGCTACTAAGAAGCCTCCAGGAAACTGCATTTCCACAGAAAGTTTATCTGCAAATGTAGGTGTTATGTCATGAAAAATTTCCAGGCAAAACTCATGCAGGCTCTCCTAGTCTCAACTAGTCTTCAGTCTAGTTCTATCTGCTTATACCATGGATGATTTTTCTATATTCTTTAACATGCATGATTCTTCTATGTTCTACTATTGAAATTTTGCCCAATGAAGCACATAAAATATAAAATAGCATGTATTTATCTAAAACACAGACAATACCTATAAAAATTGTATGTTTAGGCACTCACTTTCTTCATTTCAATGATTAAAACATCATTACTCAGATCCCATTTCAATTTAAGAAGAATTCAGATCATTCAGAGAGAATAAGGCAATATTTTTCTATATATAGGTCATAATCTGCTCCTTTGAACAACAGGTTGTGAAAGCCAGAGTTCTTGTGCCAATAGTTTAAATGGCACAGCAACAGTAAGATCTCTGAGATGGCCCTCAGTCTCTGTTTCTCCTTGTTAATTCTGACAAAAGAGTTTGGCTCTGTCATCTTTGTATCCGTCCTCCATACCACAAAAAAGTGGCCACAAAATATCTGTTTTTAAATTGCTTCTGAAAAGTAAGCATTAGCTAGAGGAGAGTTTTTTTCTCAATCACTGAGAAAACACATGAAACTCAGACCTTACAAGTCAACATGAAATGCCACTGAACAAAGCATAAAGTATTTACCTCTTATGATCCCACTTTTGTTGTGACAATATTTCCTACAGCAACAAATTAGATTTCAGTACAGCCATGCTGGCAGAAGTAATGACCTGTCACCAAAGCATATACTTTTAGTATTAAAAATAGTAAGTCTTGTGGGGACTAACTCATAAGCTTCTCTGGGGTACCCTAGAGAATGAACCCTTGTGCATGCATCATCATTCTGCTGCCAGACACTGTTCAGAGCCAGTGACATGACACTGCTGGAGTCTAAGCCAGAAAGAAAGCTTAGAACACTTTTTTTTCAGTTTTATCAGGGCTCTCCAATACTTAATGGTGCAGGCTCTAACCACACAAATCTATTTTCTAAACTAAACTAAACTAAACTAATGAATGATGAACTGTGTTAAAACTGCAGAGAAAAATTACAAGTCCATGTTCATGGCAGCATAACAAGACGAGACACATTACCATGCTTTCTAGGTAAGACATTCAAAAACCATTATTTTCTTCGGGTAAAAATCTTGGTTCCATCTTTATCCCTTTAAAGAACAATTTAAAAGGCAATATTTCTCAAAAACTTGTGATGAAATTAATTTTTGCAATAAAATTACTTTCTGGATGTATTTAAGTCTTTTAGGTAATTCATAGGAAATATCCAGGAGGCTGCAATTTAAAACTTCACAGTAACTCTACTGTACTCAGGGGCCTCAGATATACATCTTATCAACTGTTAGAATAATTTCAGTTTGAATCTCTTCCAGAGTCAGAAAATTTTGCTATTCCTGGATTTATTCCTGTGGTGCTAGTGCGATATCTGTGTCTAACTTTTTTTTGAGTGCTGTGGGAATCTGTCCCACTCAACTGAAAGGAAATGTGATGAGTGCAGCCCTTCAGACACCCACTCATGCCTATAGATGAGGCAGTTGGAAGTGGGGTAAATTTTTCCTAGATGAGAACAAAGAAATGTAGTCTGAACTGATGGGAAATAGTCAGCATAGTAATAAGATTTTGTAACTTCTCACCTGAAAGCCAATAACTCCCCCTGCATCTGCTCATACTTTGCACTCACCATTGGCAAGATCTACTCTCATGTATTAGGACAGAGGCACTGATGGATACAAATCTCTTCTTGTTGCCTTTCTTATTCTCTCTCAAGCAGAGCCTTCCTTCTCATATTCCTTCTTAGTTTCTCTTGTGCCAACTTTAAATTGGGATACAAATTTCTAAATCCCCATTTTTAATGGCACTTCTTGCCACTTCTGGTGCTTGTGCCCACAGAACTCTGCTGTGTTGATGACAGCTTTCTGACATTAATTTCATTGTTCTTACACCTTAAAACCAGTGTTCTTACCTTATATTCTCTGTGAATTCTGGTCTTTATTTACTGCTGTCCTGTTTCTGTACTTTCACTGTACAGCTTTGCCTGAAGTATTTTAGGTACAAATTTACCACATAATTAAGTCATTCAGTATGAAATATGAAATGAGCCAGTTTAGATCATAAACCTTCAGTAACCTTCAGTTATTTTAATGATTGCATATCAAGATGGAGTGTTTGATGGAAACGGTCTAAAAAGTAGTGACTTGAGAAGAGCTGAAGAATACTATTGCTTGCCGTGGTGAATGAGCATTTTGAAGTGCCTCTGGGGCAAACCATTTTTTGGACAGAAAAATTTGGGTAAGAATAATAAAATGCCCCAGTGGCTCAGGATATCTTGCATTCCTTCCTGGAAGTGCCAGTATGAGTGGAAAGAGGGGAATGCTGCCAGACAAAATTAGCGAAGGCTGTCTATTGGATTTTTAATTTTTTTTTTTTTACAGCTGTTACCAGGTGATGCTGTTCATATGTTATTGCATAATGAATAAATAACACATATGCTATTTTCAAATGTGTATATAAATATAGTATAATATTTTGATGTTTAGGAATCAACTGTAATAATAAGTGCAGCATCTTCAATATGTCTTTCAGTTACCATGTTAATAATTTGCGTGGAGTAAACAAAAACATTGGTTCTCTCTCAAGATTTCAGTCTATGAGAAATTTTTCCGTATTTTAAGTGTCTTTTGGTTCTTTACAATCAATTTTAGCACTGTTGCCCTTAGACATCAGTATAAGCTTAACTGTATTTGTATAGATAGTAATGGAGGAAAATAAGCCCTTCCAGAAGCAAATTTGCTTAAATTATTTTAGGCTAAAATTTCAGAGAAGAATGAAACCACCAGAATGTATCATTATGAGAGGCAGTCCTGCCTTGTTTTCAGTTTTTTAACATCCTCTCTATCATGTTGCTGCACGTAACTGTGGATTACATCAGGGAACTGACCCGGATAGATATAAGAAGTATAAGAATATAAGAAATTTCATTCACTAGTTCTAGAAAATCATGCATTATGGTAACTGATTATTTTCTGAGAGTTCCTGATCCAGTAGTTCTTACCTTTTATTTAAAACTTAAGCATATTTCTAGACCTCATAATTGCACAGAAAAACCTGAAAAAGTGTTCTGAGTTCATTTGAGCTTATCAGATTCCTGAAGTTCCTGGAAAAGAAGAAAGCAGACTTTAATTTAAGTTTTCTGAATTTCAAAAGGTTCTTTACAAGTTAAGGTTTATTATACTGAAGTAAGATGAATATTACTTTTGGTTTTAACCTTTAGAATATCGAAATCTTAATGCAGTAGTAGCCAAGGGCATTTTTTAAGGCTGAAGGAACACAGAAGGAGCATCATAGGATCATCTAAAAATTTAGGTTATAGGGAGATTTTGGAGACCATCTGGTCCAGCCTTCTGCTTGGATCAGGGTTAATCTCAAACTGGATCATGTCACCCAGGGACCTGTCCAACCAAGTTTTGAAAAATCTCCAAGGACAGTTTCCCACAGTTCTTGAACAACCTGTTCCAGGGCTTTTCCGTTCCCTTTGTGCATAGTTTTCTTCCTTAATTCCTATTATAATTTTCTTTCTATAAAGTGTGACTGTGACTTCTTTCCTTTCATTGTGCACCCATGTGAAGCATCTGTTTGTATTTTCTGTAACACCCCTCGAGGCAGACAGATAACCTCTCAGCCTTCAGACCCAGTTTCCTCAGCTTTTACATGCATGTCAAGTACTACAGCCCCCTTCAAATCATGGTTTCCCTCCTCTGGACTCTGCAGCTTCTAAGTATCTCTTTTGCATCAGTAAGCCCAAAACTGGACTGTGGACAAACCTGCACTAGGACTGAGCAGGGGGGGATAATCACCTCCCTGGGGCTGCTGACCAGGCTCTGGTTCCTGCAGCTGTCTGCCCTGAGCCTTCCCCACTGCAGGCAGCTCGGCTGGCTCATAGGGTGCTGTCTGCCACAACCCACAGGGCTGCTAGGGTTAAACCCACAGGCAGAACAGATGAAACCCTGGAACAACAGGTGAACAGCACTTTTACTTATGCATGATTAAATTAATTTAACTCAAAAAGCACTGAACTTTGTTTCTAGCTTTTTAGGACCAATATTACAATCTGATAAAAAGAGATCCCTATTTGTCTTGGCTAAGGTGGTAAAAAACTTCTGATAGCAGAGCAGCTATGCCAGGTCAGAATCTGACATGATATGCTGAATAACAAAGAGGCAAAAAAAGGTAATACATTATATATTAGAAAACATATACTGGAAACCATCATTCTATGCTTGGAAAGCTTTGGGCATTTTTTAAAACGATGACTATCTCTGCTGTTTTCAAAGATGATTTAAACTGAAGTTTAGTTGCAAGCTGTAACTTGAGACTGTTGTGAGTTATACCACTGTTTTATTATTCTTAATAGCATCAAGTCCATCCAGAGATATTTCATCCTGCAATTTTCTTCTGATATGAAAATGCATAATGTTAATCTTTGTAATACTTTATAAACTGACCATAAACCAATGTTTATGGTCAGTTAATCATTGTATTACTTTGCTTTAGGTAATTTAGTACATTACCATAATGTAACAATCTACTTAATATAAATTTTAAAGTGAGCACAGTGCAAGTTGCAGGGCATTAATATATTATGTTTTCTAACCAGAAACTCAGAAACACAGCTAAAGTTTTGATGCAGATCAGATATTTTCTGCTTTGAGTGACTTAGTGTTTTGCCTAAGGGATATTGTGATTTTATGAAAGTCACTGCATTTTTTTTTTATAGTGTGCCTTACAGTTCATTTAGAAGTCCCAACAGTATTGGTGCAACCTTTGCAATAATCACAGCTCAAGAATATCATATCAGAAAGCCTTCTAGAGCATCAGTCTGCATACATCGTGGGGTACTGTTTCCACCAACACTGAGGCATGTCAAATCCCACTGAATCCAGAGATTTAAAAGCTGTCATTAGTGGGAGTTCAGATGAAAGGCATTAATGCTAATATATGATGACATTATTGATTATATGAAAAAATAATACAGTGGGTGGAGGATGATGCAAAAGTTATAACAACCTGTGATTTTGGAATTTAATTAACTTAATTAATGATTTTTAAAACATTCTGTACATTGTTAGATAGTGAGCTGAACATAATCAAAATTGGTGGGTCTCACCACTAGTAATTTCCATAAACTTGTAAGAGACAGCTATGCTCCTTAAAGGAGAGCTGAAACAAAGGTAGATTCCAGCCAAACCCAAAGAAACTTTCCACAATCCAAAAAAGAAAGTCCTCCTAATGTCACTCACAAACTTCAATAGTAGAGGCAGTTATTTTTCGTTTGGTATCGCAAGATTAAAGATCTGCATACATACAGAGACTGCTGTCTCCCCCCCGAGAGAAGAAAAATATTGTGAGAAGAACACAGAGAACCTGGACATGAGAAAAAAGTAAAGTAATAAGATTAAGAATTTAATGATCTAAATGACCTGGGTCAGATTACTACTATGATTAAGGATTGGGTAAAATCGCTTAATCACCATTTTCGACTCTTAGGCACCAAATTTTAGCTGAATGATCTGCTTTAAAGAAAGGACTGTATTATATACCTCAAGAATGCTCTTCCTCCTTTTTGAAGTCAATTAAAACTAGTATTTTTGTTGTTGTTGTTGTTAATTGCTTCTACAATTTTTTCTATACATAATCTGATACATAGTGTGCTCACTAGTCTGCATTTTAGATTGAGGTACCTTCATCGCATTTCACGGTGATGGAAGTAATTTTTCCATCTGCAAAGCTAAGACTCTGCTGAAGCTTGAACTGTTTGCAATAAAAGAGAAAGACATGGCAGGAAATGGCTCCAATCTCTGAGTGCTTCATGGAAGGGAATGAGCTATACGTATTTGGCTTAATTGTTGAAGGCGTGACACAATCAAACGAATCATACTTAATTATGAAGGATAACACAATCCTATTAACTTAGTTGTTCAAAGAAACACCAATACTACACATAGAAATCAACCACTTTTCACAGAAATAATTACTGCTGGGTCTTGACTACTCTTTAGCCCTGAACAAAGCCAAGCATATTTTTGCATTTTTGCCTTTAAGTAAACGAAGAGGCAAATTGTGGCTCAAAGAGACAATGAGTCTCCTGGCTTTCCCTTTCAGTGCCTGAGTTCTTGCATGCTGGTGCAACTAGGTCATACAGTGCAAGATTCCCTATTGTGGTTATTCTTTTTATTCGCCTCTTACAGCTCCCCTGGGTATTAGCAATAAAGGAGGGTTTTATTTCTTTATTCTCCCTCCTATCCTGCATAGCCATGCAAACTGGGTCACAATTTGGGCCATAATTTGTAACACATCTGTGGATTCCTGCAACACTTTATAATTTACATATGTTCAACCTGCTCAGAACTGTATAAACTTTGCAAGCATTTTATTTGGGAGTAGGGAGGGAGCAAAGTGAATAGATAGCCCTTTAGTTTTTTTCAGTCCTGTAGGAGAACAAAAACCATAAATGGTTTCATTATAATCATATTTACTACATTTGTGTCACTGCATAGCAACATCAACAGGGCTGAGATAATCAGTATGATTTCATATCTTATTGTAATGAGATTACATTGAAGTTTAACCTCTGCTCTGATTTCCCAGATTGATTATATTTTATCCTATGTTATTTACATTATTTTGTAATACATTTTGCTATGAGTTACTATGTCTCCAGAATTTTGAGTGTAGTTTTTCTTCAGAAATTTTCCCTGATTTGATTTTATTAATATGAAATAATAAAGCTTTCCTGACTGTTTACAATGACAGTTTTGTCAGACATTTAATTGTATGTATATCATAGTCTCTAAAACAGTTATTTAAATTAGATTTATAAAAAGAGTAATTACATTAAAAAACTGAACACCTACATGGAAAATGTTAATTGTAGGCTAGGCATTATTTTACATTTCTTATTTTTTCTTTACAAAGATCCATTTCTCCCCTCTCTGACGCTAAGCCCTAACCTGAAATACAATTTTACATAGAGTCCAGTCATTTAAAGAGTGGTAGTAGAAATATTTTGAATATATCACATAATCCAAGTCAAAGAGGATGGTTTCAAAACCCTGGACAAAAAGACCTTAAATGCACTTTATCGTTCTTTTGCCTCTTCCTCTCACACATTCATGTCAACATAACTGAAGACATTGTTAGTCTTTAGCTGACAGCACTTGTACCAATAGGACTTTTTTTTTCAGGAGGATCTGATTCCCTTCCTAGATTAATTGACCCATTTTACTGCTGCTTCTGAGCCACTGGGCTTCCCTGTAGTGGCTGCGAAGCCACTGCTTACTTATCTTTAACCCCTGGTGTGATGATTTTGGGTCTACCCACAGCAGAACTTACTGAGAGCTAAGAGAGGACTTACCTGATACGCCTTGTGAAGACTGAAAATTTATCCCACAGACTCATGGTAACAAATTTGCTGTTGATCAGGGCCAGATAAAATCCCACATGCCTGTGTAACTAGAGAGCATAGAAATGGAATTGGTTGAAAAAATATTTTAAAATTAAACAGATATAATTTGTTTAGAAATAGTACAATTCCTCATGGGAGATAGAGATTTAATTTTTGGTTTAAAAAGAAATCCCTAAGTTTTCCAGTAAAAGAACAGTTTAGACAAAGTGTTGGAGACTAAACACTACAGTGAACCAGGTTTAACCCAATTCCCGTGCAATTATTTGTGGTAAACTACAAAATACTACAAAATATTTGCATGATTCTTGAGAAGGCTGTGAAAGGCATTCTTGGAGACTAAGCATCAGTCCCCATTCAGAGAAAGTGGCCTAATCCTGTCATCTCCAGAACTGAACAAAGGGTAAACTCTCCCCTACATCCTGTACTTGCTGCTGCACTCTAGAAACGAAGCTTGCCTTAAATAGTCAGAGTTCAGGACAGTCAGATGGCACACACACTTTTACATGGCAATTAAAAGGAAACACTTCTGCTACAAAAGGAAGCTTAAGACAGGTGACCTGGTCTGTCTGCTACATGCAGCTCAATAACTGATTATGTAAATAATTTCATGAAAAATTGATAGAACATTTTTTATTGGCTTCAGATTCATTATAAAAGAAAGAGATTAAATAATCCAGAGTCCCTTAAAGTAGAAGATACATTAAATAATCAATAAATACAGGTTATTTTCTCTGGAACATCCTGTATTTATGTGATAAGAATTTTTTCATCTCTTTTTTGTATATATTTTACATAATACAGAATGCAGGATTCTCCCCACCATCCTGCCACCACAAAAACTCTAGCTAGTTATCTAGCTATCATCTATCTATGCATTTCTGCTCCTTAAACATTTGATAAAACAAACTGTATTCCTTCTCCAAAATATACTGGTGGAGCCAGTTGTTCCCTACAGTTATTCCTTAG
Organism: Promerops cafer; assembly: GCA_013398275.1. Lineage (NCBI taxonomy): Eukaryota > Metazoa > Chordata > Aves > Passeriformes > Nectariniidae > Promerops > Promerops cafer. Next base: position 1,725,662 of record VZSE01005451.1, on the reverse strand, counting down.
GAAGACCTGCCCATTGAGAGCACTGATTGTGGGGCAATTGTCTCTTTTTCTGTTTCTGATACCTCTCCCACTTAGGCTGTCTTGTCTTGTATAGTCTTCTATTCAACACTGAGCCATGCCACATGGGCTTTATGCTTGGTGCTATATGTTGGTTTTTGCTTTTGTTCCAAGTGTTTCAACTGAGCTTTCTGTTCTTGGTACTCTGTTCGTGGGTAAAAATTTTAGCTGTAATAGTATTGCCTTTTCCAAAACCAAGGTTTACAGAAACAAGGGTGAATTGTTCAAAACATTCAGACAAAAACTTAACGCCAACCTGTCTTGGAAAAGGCACTTAAAATTTCTGAGAAATTGCAAAGGGCTGAGGTTTTTGCCATCCATAGAGAATTTTGTCCCAGTGCACTGAAGTGTGAAGCTAGAAAAAACAAGTTTGTAGATGCTCAGTAGCAATTTGGTAGAGTTTGGCAGCAAAATTATCCTAATTTTCCAATCACACAGATCCTCCCAACTTTTGTGTGGCAGACAACTTGCACACCACCACAAAGCTGAGGCATATTGTTACCTTAAAATACTTATTACTTATTATTACTTATTTTAAAACAATATCCCTAGGGACACATCACATTTTACAAGATGACGAAATGAGAGCAACAACAGCAGTAAAATTAAGATAATTCTTCTTTTTATCCCCTTCTTCTTCTAGAACATCTTTTAATGAAAATGATCAAATCCATGGTACAATTCTACTGTGCTCAACTGCATAAAGGAATTTGAATGTACACAACTACATTTTTAGGTCCTGGGAGTAGGATGAAGAAAATGAAACCAGCAATGTACTTCTAAATGAAAGCAGCAGCTCTGTTGGAAGAATATTTCTCTTGTTCACTTGGCAAGGTAAACCCTTCCCACTTTAATACAGTAAGGTCTAAGTCCACCTTCTATATAATGCAATGAAAATAGACACAATTTAGTAAAAAGAGAATTTGTCTTACTGTATTTCATAACTGCGATATATGTGTCTGTGTGTTTGTAAATACAATTTCTCAGTGTCCAAGAATTAAATCCTTGCCTCATAATGCTAGTAATAAGAATAATAGTAGTGGTGTTCTTACATTCTATGGAAAATAAAGATGGTCTATTACTTTCATTAGGCACTGGTAAGGGAGTGTGCACAGGTCACAGTATGCAAGCTATTGAGATTGAAGGCATCTGCACAAACAGCCTTGACTGCTTTTTAAAGGCTAAGCTGCACAATTTGTCTTTCATTAAGAGCTGTTGTGCAGTTTTGTGATTTGTAGCCAGCTCAACTGAGCTTCCAGAGTGTGTACTTCTATTTTGAGATCTTGTCAATAAACAAATAAGACATATGCTTCAGTGAGTCATCTGAGCAGAGCAGACTATCACAAGAATCAGTTGACCTGTACTTCCTTCCTGCTACTGAATAGCTCTCTACCTTTTCTTGTTAGCACAAAGTGTGTCCCTGTACACAGCACAAAGCAGAGAAGCCAGGGATGGGAAGACAAGGTCTCTTTCATCCATATGGGTTTATTTGTGTTCTGCTGGCACTGTTATAGTCATACAGTAACCAACATAAATTTTTAGTTTTATTATCACCTCTAAAAAGAGACAGAAATGTGAAAATTGAAGCCAGAAGGTTTGTATCACAGGATTAATTAGGCAGGGCCAAGTGGAGTCACACTCCTCCTGGCAGAGAGTGCCTCAAGAAGGTGCCTGCCTTCAATTATGGAGTGCACAAAGCAATTAAAAACCCTGTTTCTTTTTCCTGGGGTGTTACTTGTTGAGAAATCTTTTTTCTTTCTATTTTCTTCTTTTTTTTTTTTTTTCCTTTTTAATTCTCTGGAGATCTGAACTGGTTTGAGGTGTAATCTGCTAGGGTAGATATTCATGAAAAATTGATTTAGCTGAAACCTAAGTGCAATAGGTTTAAAATAAACCTGAAAGGAATGAACACTCTGTTTCTTGGCCGAAATTTTATTGGCCATTTTTTAAATACACACACACATACACAGAAGACCAGATAATTAAGAACCCAGACATTATGGATCTCCAGGAAAAAGTTTTGTCACTGGGACACATGAATCAAATCAGCCAGCCACTCTATGCATTTCCTTAAGCCGTACAGCACTCTTGATTAACCTTTTCCTCAGTACTTTATACAGATACATGAAAGTTTCTGAATGGCAGGGTTGTGCATATGTGTCAGTTTTAAACACACGTTTCAGGCAGCCACATTCCACGGTCCATTGGAAATCAGTATTCTGTTTCACCTGTACCTGGTTTACAGGATGTGGTAGCCTTTCTCTGGATTTATGAGCCTCTTTGCTCTCCTGGTGTTACCAAGAGCTTTACCACCATCACTGACTCTGACCCTTTGTACCAGGACTCGACATCTGACTTTGTGCAGCTGGACCTGCACATTAATGCTTTTGCCACATTCCTTTCAAACACCCAGCTAACTCCTTCCTCTCCTGTTATTTCCCATGACAGATAAATAATTCAAAATACAATATAAAGTATGGTGTATATCTGGTTTGAATAGTGCTCTATCAAGATGTGTTTCAGCTATAGCAATGACCTCATACTTCCTGTTGAGTAGGGAGAAGCAAAAAGATATTTAAATCAATAGAATAAGGGAGCCATAGCAGTGGATATTGCAGTTCATGTGAGTTTCCTTCACAGGTATTATGTGACAAGAAATGTATGATAGGGAATTAAAAAGATGCAAATTATGACCATCGGTTTATTATTTTTTCTAACATTGGAATGCCTATATTCCCAGACTTCCTCATTAATGTTGCCTAAGAAGTAATTATATTTTTGAACAAAAAAGTAGTGGGTAATGGAGATTTTTTTTCTCCCATTGTGCACTTTAATTTTATTATTCCCTAGTTTAAATATAACTCACAGAAGAATGAGAAAAGTCTTTATAAAGGTCATTAAATAAATGCTGCTGGAACAAATCTTTAAACAGGATCATCACTGAAATGGGAAGTTATGCATATGGAACACTTTTACTTGTAGTACAGATTAAACAGTTGGCAAAATAAAGCTTTAAATTGCCAGACATAATGTGTCACTAAAAATCAATTCTGACAGATTTTACTGAGGCTTTTACCCATATTATTGCTGCTATAGTTTTTTTCAGTTAAAAAAAAAGAGGAAGAGGATTGACTTTTTCATTACAGGTCAGCCCATTTGGCAAAGCCTATCCTGTCACATGGCACACTTTTATACCCATTTTGATTTAGTGTGCATAGTATGTTTATCAGTGGTGAATGTCAAAATGACAGTAGTTTCACATTTCTGAGCCATTGCCAGAAGAACTCTGATGCATTCTCCTATGATTATTTCAAGATATTTTAAAAAGTTTCAGCAATTCCACCATACACATAAAACAAAACACAGCAAAGACATTTTTCTTTCATTTCCAAAGTTATTTTTCATTTGGTTCATGAACCTTAAATAGCTATTTCTTAAAATTAACTGGCAACTAGGGGATAGCAGAGCAATATTCTTTCACTCTTTTTAATGTCTTGTCACAAGTATAAAACCATAAATTTAGTGCCAATGGAGTTAGGCCACCATACTATCTATGTGTTGTTTTTTTCAAAAAGTCATATACATTTGCACATACAAACTCCAGTATTTTTGTAAAAAGCCTTCAATTTTCACATTATTTAGGGGGTTACTGATACAATTTACTTAAAGAGATATTTATACATACATATATATATACAAACACACCGGGACAGCCACAGGAGAATTATATAAAATAATACATAGTATTTGGATGGAAAATCTGATCCTGTTATTAACTGTCTTTCATACTGCAAAGAGTGGGTAGGATTCAGTTACAACACTTTTAGAAATAATTAGGAAAGGTTGTTATATTCTTAGTGCAGCTACCTTGGACCCTGCTGCCATGATGTGTCTGAGACCAGAAGTTTTGGGTTCTACAGAAAGAGTGAGAGTCATACTGTTAGCAAAAAGACACATAATAGTCTGAAAAAACACCAAAGAATCAACAGCTTTACAAGTGTTTTAAGATATTCACCAGCAAATAACAAGCTGAAAAATAGGCTGCAGTTCCTCTCTCAGTAACTTTATTCACCACTGCAGGTGGGTCAAGAGTGAGCTGAATATGGTGTGTTTCAACGACCAACATTGAAACTTGTCTTTATAAAGTACCTCTGTACTGGGAACTGAGGCTTCATTGTGTGTAAAAGGTAAGTCCTGCTGGCTTTAAGAAATAAGAAGCACAGTTTTTAGGCATCCTGCTTACTTTTGATTATCTTTCCTCCTCTCCTTAAGTTTTCTTTACCTAGTCTTCAAGACAAGTTCAAAATGTTCGTTTGGTTAAGATAGCAACCAAGGATAAGGGTAAAATTGTTAAACTTCTGACTTTGCTTTGTGTCTCTGGGCAAAGGCAAAGGGCTGAAGTCTCAAGTGAACAAATATGTTGTCAAACTTCCTGTGAAGCTTCATACTAAAGAGATTATAAGAAAAATAATTAGGGGCAACAACTTAATAACATAAACCAAACAAAAAGCTAAACATTTGGGAACTCAGTTCCCATTTTGATTGAGGGTTCATGCTTATGCATTGTGATTTTTTCTGGATATTAAGGTTATACAGATGCTCTCCCTATGCATTGCACAGACCACAGGAACCACCAGATTGCAGACTGACAGGGTGGGCCTTGCTGTGCTGGTGCAAAGCATTGACTTGAGCCCTGCTGTGAGCTGAAATCCTCTGTGGGAACCTCTGAGAGGAGCAGGGGAGGCATTGCTTGAGCTCCCTTATTGCTCCTTCCTGAGGGGCCCACACTCCTCCAATATTACAATATTACAATGTGTGTGTGTTTTCTTTAAAGCTTCATATTGCGCTATACAGCATTATGCATCTACAATATGTGCATTGATCTACCTAAAGGGAAAGATATTTTTCTTTTGAATACCATTAACAAAATCAGGGTTCGTACAGTGATTTGATTCATTTTCACATAGATGAACTTTATTTAGATCTGTTGTGAGGCAAAATATTTTTTAGAAACTTTTTTTGTAGGTACTGACAACAATGGTGTCAGATTTAGCAGCTGTTATGTTTCAAGCAGGAGCTCTACTTGTGGTTATTGGGGAAAAAGGAGTAGAAAGAATAGAAGTTTGAGGTGTGAGACTGTTCAATGGGAGATTCTCCCAGGTTCATTTATTACAAATATTCATGAACACTGATTCAAATCCTTAATATTAAAAGAAAGATGCAATACTGAGAACAGAGACATTCAACTGGAATTTTGCAAAAAGCCTTCAATTTTCATGTGGCAAGTTGTTTTGCTCAAAGCTATTTTTTTTTAAGAAGTAATCAATGTGCCCCTTGTCATTTTGGGGGATATTTTAGAATAAAAATGATTGTACTTGTATTTTTTCCTATTCTTTCTTAATTTCAGTACATAATGTTTAGTATAATTATTTTTTGAGGATAAAACTCGGTCTGGACTTGGGGTATCTATCATATGAATTAAAGGTCATTATGAACTAGGAATTCTCCTGTTTGTGTGTAATTAACATCCAAAGTTGTGATTACTTCCAGAAATGTTTTTCAGGACTTCACTTGCATAATAACCTTTTTTTCAGCCCCCTTTGTTTTTGTTCAGAAAGGAAAAGCAGCATTGTGAGCACATAAAAAGCAGGTTTTATAAGAGTTTACACCAAGATATACCCAGAGTCACCTAAGAAGTTATTTAATAAATAATACATCAGATTAGAAAATTTATTTCTAAAATAAGGGTAATTTCAGTAAATATTATCCTATTTCATATACATTTGTATTGAGAAAATGAGATATGACATCTCTGCCCATCAGAGGAGTGGAGAGATTATCATCCTTAGTCAGTCAGTATGAGTAAAGGAAAATAAATGGATTATTCAATTCTTTGATGGATAGGCAAGATAGTTTTCAGTGTTTCCTGCTTTTGGTTTTTAAGACAGAGTCAAATCATATAATTTGTCAATCATCCACTTGTAGGACTGCCTAATATTTTAAACTAAATGTAAAATGCTGACGTATCTTCGTATCTGTAGAGTCCAATCCAAGTACGTGTTTCTTCCATCACCTACTCCAAGGATCATTTAGCACTCAGAGGTGTTCACCTACTTCAGCCATAGCTCATGATGTTAAGTGGTGACTAACACCACATTTTAACTGTCCATTATCTGTTACCACCAATTTAAATTCTGGGAAAAGTTGCCTTGTAATTGAACATCCTCCTTTGGCTTTTATATAAAATACTACTACTCTAATAATAATGCAAGTCCATCATCTTTAATAAATTAAACAGGACCTTCATTCTCCTTTAATAGCAATACAGGAAGTCTAAAACTTATTCTTAAGCCCTTAAATTTAGGGGAACACTAAAGTAGTTGCAAATTCTCAAACATAATAGTATTTCTGGTCAGCTACATAGAAAATTTCACTAAATGACCAAGGTAGGAGACCACAGCTACTAACTAGATCCGAATAGGTCAACACTAGCTAATAAATTTTGATCGACTGGTTGTTCTTTGCTGGGGAATGAACGAAATGAAGGGCCATGAAAAAGAGATAAATAAATAAACTAAAACTGCAGCATTGGTTTACTCTCATATAGTGTGTCTGTGATGGATTAAAAAATAATAACAACTTTCCCCAAGGTTCTCATCAGAAAAAATCAATTTGACTGAGACACAAGGGTTTGTTATTACTATTTTTAAGCAAAAGCCTTATTGACAGGAATTTGTTTTATAAAAAAATACCATATAAAATTATACTGCACAAATAAATATCACAAAGTGAAGGTAGGTATTGTATTACATATACTTTTTAAAAGGCAATTGTGAAATCTAGTCATGACACACAGAAAATGCCCATATTTTCTGGTTTCCACCAATAAAAATTTTTAACAAAAAAATTTTAATGCATTTACTCAATAAATAAAAATAAATACAATACAATACAATATACAAATAAATAAATAATTACAATAAGTACTTACAACTCATCAGATTCATAGATTTCTATTTTTCATGGTTTTTAAAAAGCAAAACACACATGCAAAAAATCCCTCTCCAAAACACAGCAAGTCTAAGTTTTGCATGTCTTATAGGAGAGGGCCACAATTTGCAGTGGACAGAAAATGAGTTATTTGTTAAAGTCTAATGCATAGTCTTTAATGACTATAAAACTTGTATGTTTTCTTGCAGCTATGAAACTATAGTTATTATGAAACCATTCCGAAAATAATTAATGGGGGGAAAGAAGAAATCTTATAAATTATTTGCATAAGCTGATTTGAGGAAATGTAGAATGATGATATTTTTGAGGGTAAAATGATTACTTTATTGAAGTAAATAAAAGTATTAATACTGATTTGAAAAGGACAGAACTTTGAAATATTTTTCTATAAATTAAATCATATGTACACTTTTAGATATCAAAGAAAATTGAGAGAGATATTTGAAACGTGTTTATGGGAGTTTCAAATGCAAAAACAGTCCACTTCAAAGGCACAGTGTTTCCATCCCTTATGTATTATTGAGATTTATGATTTCTGAGGCTGATACCTTGGAAATCCATGTAAACAGAACAGATTTAACCAATATTTACCTACAACCTAAATGTATAAAAAGAAACCTGTTTTCCCTTTTTTCCATATGCGTCATCTGCAATTGCAATAGTGTGCTATAGACATTGTAAACTGTTCATGAAACCTTGGATGTTGCTGTTTGATGCCATTTTTTTTATAATGGTGTCACTGAAGTTTGTAAGTATTACAGATTTGTGTCTTACTCGATAGGATGCAGAGAGATTTTGTCAGGGAGTTTTGTTTCTTATTCTTCAGCTGGCTCTTGACTGGGCTGAGCAATCTGCCTGGAGAGGTGTCAGCTTCAACCACATTTTCCCCACAGTGGCAATATTTGCATTTTCCTGGGAGCACACTTAAAGCCTGACTGCCCTTTCTGTCTCACTGCCTGGAAAGGTACTAGTTGTGCTCCAGGAAAAGATCACAGGGCATGGGACAGAAGCCAGCTCTAGCCCTTTCTCTTTTGACAGTTCTACCCTGACTTTCAGTGTGGTCCTGGAGGTTTCTACTCAGCAAACTCCTTTCCCATCTTGTGGCAATTTTGCTGATTTGAGGAGGACAAAAGAGTCAGGATCCCTTTTACAAGGCTGCATAGTGGAGGAATTACAGGGTAAGGAGCAACAGGTGTCCACACTGCTGCAATAGTGACATGCTTGACTTTAAGCACTGCCATAATGTCAGTTATTTACAAATAAGTGAATGATAGGAATGGACATTAGTGTTGTTTATGAGTTACAGGGAAGGATTTATTTTATTTGTGGTGTGTACTAGTTCTGCTTTATTTCAGAGGTTTGTTTTCTTTTCATGACATTTCATCACTTCTCATTTCCCCCAAATTAGATTGTAAACCAAAGTGTTCATTCTTTATTCCAGTCTCACAGAAAAGAAAAAAAAAAAAAAACCAACAAAAAAACCAAACCAAAAAAACCCTGTAATGTAAACATTGCTGGTATCTACATAATGCATAGATTTCCATATACAGTTTATGCTTTTTAGTACGTAGTTCTGATGCGTTGGTAGAAATAAGCTCAGTAATGTTGACAACAGAACAAGACCTTTGTTTAATATGTAAACAGATAAAGCTGGATATAAAGTGTTTGAAAATAATTATAATTTTTTTCAGATAAAACTTAATTCCTTAATTTCCATTCACAATAGGGAAAACTAAGGAAATACAAAGTAGTAGAAGATGAAACATAATCTTCTGAAGTGCTGGCACGTTTTTGTCATTGGTTGTTTAGACTTTAACTCAGAACATGTTTCTAGTCTAGCTAAAAAGTCAATGTACACCTTAATCCATGTCACATAAGATTATTCTGCTGTGCAACACGGATGTAACTGAAGGCTTCCAGAATATGTGAGATTACTTTTGTTCTCTAGAAAATTAACAAGATTTCTGTCTTACCTTCTGTGACAGTTACAGAAGTACTGAACTTATTAGAGACAGAATAACATAAACCTTCATTTTATGTGAGCATGTGTAATAATTTTATCATGATGCTCTCAAACAGGAATATTTTTGCCTTCTTTTCACTTGAACAATTTCTCTTAGAATAATGTCAATGCTTATATTAAGCAGGCCAGAATAAATACTAGTATTCAACAGTAAATCAGAGAAATAAAACAAGCTAACAAAGTAAAATAAAGCAAAATCAAAAAAGTGAAAGTCGGCAACAAATGGAAACACATATTTCAGAATATTTCCTAATTTGAAGACCACTGGCACCTGGAACACAATTTAAATGTCTCAATCTGCCCTAACACAATTCAAAATTTCAGCAAAAAATAATCTGGGGAAAGTGACAGCAAAGGCACACGAATACTGAGTTGCAAAATGAATAACACATATATAAATTTTATAAAAAAACCCCAATATAGTCCACATAAATTGTAGTCTGAACCACCTGTGGTATTCTCTGAACTAATTAACCCTACCTTAGCCTCTTGCACACTGTAAGTACAATGATACTGCAGGAATGCTAAGTTCAAAGTTATAATTCAGGAACTTAAAACATGGATGTTTAAAAAGAAATAGTAACTACTTTCAGCTGAGGAAACTCTCTTCTGGAGCACTCTGCTGGTTAACAAAGCTGTCTGTGAAATTCATGATACCACCAGAAGATCAGAACAGAAGAGGATAAAATGTCCATTTGGAGATCAAAAAATTGATTTTTCTGGCTAAAAAAAGTCTTTTTTTCACTGAATAAATGTATTGTGAAATTCATTAGAACTGAGTTATATTCTGCAAGCACAGTATTTTTTTTTTTAATGCCAATTAGTATTTCATTTTAATTGCACACCAGTATAACTCCTTGAGAATGTATATAAGCAGGCTTATGGAAAGCTGAGACACTAAAGATCATAACTTCTCTAAGAGATAGTGCTGCTGTTATTCATGGAGGTTTTTTGAGTCCTATGCAAAGTCCTCAAAAACTTGAAGAGTATTAGAAGCATCAGTCCTCTATCCTCCTTTTAAACTACTGTGGCTGAGACAATGATTAGAGATGGTCAAAAATGTTCTTTTGCTTGTAATACAAAGCACTTGCTTCCCTGGCTCATTTGTTCTCCATAACTGATTGGCATCTTGTCAGTAGGTGCTATAAATATGTCTGTTGAAAAAGATCAAAAGGCTACTCAGTGATGAAATCTAGCACAAGTATGGTATAATTTCTTCCTTGCAAACCCTTTATCTTAAAATCAGCTCTTTAAGTTCTAGGCAAAGCTTAGGAGCCACTCAAAGATAAGTCTTAAAAATAAAAATAAAGTGCAATAAAAGCAGAACAGTCAGTAATATTGATAAGAATTGCACCTGAAATTATAGCTTGTTTTCTTAGGCCCTAACTCATATACACCCTTATTGCTTGAGATTTGAATTATTTTTTCATTCAGCAAACTTATGTCTTGTAACAGACCTTGAAACAGTGCTGGAAAGTCTAGAAACACCCCAGTGGAGACAACATTATGTGCACATATGTTATTCATTCTGACACCATTTCCCATTATACACTCCAATCCAGTCTACCATGAGCAGGGCTCTGCATCCAAGAGCACCAGCTGTATCCTGTCATACCAAGACATCCCTCGTGCCAGTCATCAGATGGGTGGGACTTGTCTTTTGCTCCTTCCCAAGTAAATACCTGAGAAACAACTCACTGCTGACAGGAATCCAGTGTCAGAGTACTGACTTCCAATGACAAGAGAGGAGCCTAGGCAGACCCACGGCTCTGCAAATGAAAAGACCTGGTTTTTGTAAGAAATTTTATTTCAGAACTGCAGCCAAACTACAAAGCCCTCTAAGTCTACAACTCTTCTGGAACTGCACTGCCTTATGTGCTTTTTTGGCTTTTGGAGCCAATTGTTTGTCATGCTCTCCTAGTGACAACTACAAAATCTGGGTTTGCGGGATTTTTTTCTGTATGATGGAAATTATAGAAGGCTCTCAATCCTTAAATGTGTCCTCCTCTAAACTAGGTATATTATTGGCTACAAAATAAGCCTAAAGAGAAGCTCCTTTCAAACCACATAAAAGAACCTCAATTTAAAGTACTACAAAACTTTGAGAAGAGGTCTTTGTATATGAAAATGGTGAAAGCTTGAACATAAATTGCAAGTTGCTGCTTGGAGTCCTGAGTGAAAGATTTTGGCTGAATGATTGAGTAAATGCAAACATTGCTGCATTTGCTGCTTTTAGTGCATAAGGACTCAGTTCAGAGACTAGTTAAAATATCCCCACCAAGCTCATGATAGGATAAATTATTCCACCTAGCAGGATCATAAGAAGGTCCAGGTGACCCAGTACCCCTCAGGTTTGTTTGGAGTGTTTATTTTTCCGGGCTAGTGCTGCAACACCACATAGTCTTTTAGAAAATGGGTGAAGAAATGAATACAAATTTGGCAATATTCTGTAAGGTTCATGATGTGTCCTAAAAGCAAAATAAAAGTGAGGCATTATTACTGTAAAAGAAATAAAGTTATTCACCTGTAGGGATTTCCAAGAACTTTGCGTAATAAAATGGTAGTAAAATGAGCTAACTCTTGAGCACAATAGCTCATTCTTGGTTACAAACATGCTGAGTTTTATGTAAATAAATCTGCAAGAATTTTAATGACAGTGTCTGTTCTGGAGAATAGGATTTTTTAATTTTATTTGATCAATGTCAGAGAGTATAAAACATCAGAGCTATTATTTTCTATTAACTGTATCTGGCATTGGCATAAGCAGACTACTTTGCCAATGAGTTGGGTGGGTAAAGAAGTAAGAAGAGAAAAAAAGTTTGTCAAACTTAGTAAAAACTTCATAATCTATGTATAAATGGCCTCACTTACTTGCACCTTTTTGTTTGGAAATATTTTATAAAACCAAAATCGTGTTGATATTTTTCAGATTAAAAAATAATAAAATCTCACACATGTAAGAGTTTGAATGTCTGGCTCATCACAATTTTAATTGTAAATCCCAGGAAATGCAGAATATGAAAATTAAATTAGGAAGTGCTCAATGGATTGCAGAGTAGTAAATTTTATTAAATTTCTTTACAAAACAACATTTAGAAAATAATTTAATAAAAAGCTGTATGTGCCTTACTAAGAAACAATGAAAAAAATTCAAGCAGTTTTTAGTATATCTAGAATATTTTTTTGCAATGCCTGTGGTCTTAGGGAAATTGTGGCGCAAGCAAATGTGAATAGATCAAAACATATGTACCTTTAATCTAATACACAATTTATGTATAGATTACTAAAAACACAATTTATGGCAAACAACAGCATGATTCTTTAAAGCTATTTTATATGTACACTCTTCATGAAAATATAGCAAATTGTTAACCAGTCTTGGAGAGTTGCAATATAGTGCTTGTCACAGACCACACATTTAATTTTAACTTTTAAAAAAATGTAGTATTCACAATCTGTATATACATGTGTAGTATTCTTAGCAGAAGTCATAACCTGCTGTCCATATTCTGCTGTCAAAATTCCCATTTTACAACACAAGCAAAACATTAAGTTTATATGTGATTTTTTCATATTGATGTACATGGCTCTCCACACCAAAAACATCTATTTTTCAGTAGGTTTGTTCTTGGAGAGACAAATCAGAAATCTTCTCATATTTTGGCTTCTGTAGCAGTATTATGAACAAGGTATGAAAAGAAAGAGAACTACAAAAATACATATTTTCCATGTACTTCGGAAAAACTGTGCAATGTTAGATCTTATTGCTGAAATATGTAGAACTTGTGCTATTTGGACTAGTAGGATGAAGATTTCTGGTTCGACATGAAGACAATATTAAACCTTATTTTAACCATGCTGGTCCAATCACTGTTGCAGTATCATCTTTTCTATTGCAGTTTAAAGAAAGACAATGACACCTATACCAGTCTTCCTTTCAAGATAGTTATCATTCTATAGGCCTGTTGCAATGTCCTCAGAGCAAGACCTCCAAATCCTCCTAGCCCAAAATCTCCTCCACTACCAATTTGTGGCAGTATTTTCCTGAGTCACCTTGTTGTGCAAGCCTACTGAGTGAACAGCACAACTAATTCCATCACGAATTTTCCACCAGGTGAAAAGAAAATTCCAGTGTTAAGCAGCAAAATCCCACTTTTTTTCTACAGGACACTGTTCAGTGCAAGCCATTCAATGTCCTTCAGCTTTTGTTCATGAAACAGCTGGAACGCTGCTTAAATTGAGCCACTTGATTCACTTAATTAGTATGACTAATAATATTAATAGCAGAGAGTTGCCCAGTACTACATTATTTGTAACACTGTCAGTGGGTACACCCAGTTCATGAAATGTCTGGGGGGGAAAAAAGAAAAGTAAACCATGTAAAATCTTGTTTTTAAGTCCCCTGACATTGCCAAGAACAAGAATAGCATGTGAGACATCTTGCAGATCTCATAATCATGAACGTGGAGCAATAGTTCTGAGGACATTGATGTCATCAGCTCAGGAGAGTGTCTCACACAGAGGACTCACTCCTCACTGTCTTAGTGCCTTACTTAATAGCCTGGATGCTTCTCTTTAATACAGCAGGTTGCCTCACATTCCTGAGGATCAGCAGATAGTGCAGGAAGGCTTTTATTTCATGCCTCATTTCTTCCAATATCCTTGGAATGACTTACCTCACTCACATTCTCCTGGCAGTTGTGGAAAAAGAAGAGAGTTGCAAATGAATTGTTATTTCCTGTATGTGTGTACACAGGTGTAAACATCACAGCACAAGGGATAGAGAAAGAATTTTTAACAACAAATATTTCAGTGATGAAAATCATTACCTTAGCAGGTAATAGAGGTCCATACAGGTGGGGTGGTCAAATGCCTGTTAATTAGCTGAGGGGGAGTTTTAGTCAGTAATAATATTATTCAAAGAAAAATATTATTGATTTAATTATGGTTAATTGGTGGCTCATCAAGGAGGAAGGTTGCCTGCCTTCTATGGCCCAGGAAGGTGAACAAGCAGCTCCTGTGTGAGACGCAGCTGAATTGCCTACATGTCACTCAAAATCTATATGGCATTTAATATTTAAGCACCAAATATTTTGAATAGAAGGTGCTCTTGTTCAAATGGGGGATTTATCACATTTCTACTGTGGATCTGTCAAGCCACAAAATTTTTGTGAAAACTACAGGAGTTTTACAAGGAAATCAGTTGCCTGCCAGTGAAATGGGCTTTTCCTTAATAGAGTCACACAGTAAATCCTAAACATTTGGAATTGAGTTTTGTTCAGTTTCACATTTTAAGAATATTACCTGGAAACCAGGAAGAAGATACAGCCAGCCAGTAAAAAAAAAAAAAAATTAAATTAATCTATAAATTTGTGTAATATGAAATATAATATTGATCAATAAATATATAAACAATATAGGCACTGAAGAGTTTCACAATGAATTCAAATTTAGAAGCTCACATATTTTTTAAATAACTTTCAATCACAGTCTATTCTCCCCTCCAGCAGTCCATCCCAGCTGGACGGTGGTACCTGAAACCACATCTTTTGCACAGCAAATATTGCTTCAGTGCCAAGACTCCTCCGTTTTTAAAGGGGAAGAGGTTCCTTGGAACGTGGCACTCCTGGCAAGAGTTTTTGGTCAACTCAGCTCATTTGAAAAGTGACAAGCATCATAAAAGGGTCAAAAGATGTTATGCCTACTGGATCTGACATCCCTAGTGCTGCTAAGAGGTTGGATATGGTAACTGACTGTTGCCTCTTTTTTTTATCAGGCAGATGTAAGTTCACTAAATACACACAAAGGGGAGCAGATGTGAGCCATTTGTGTACATAAAACTGGAAAGCTGCAATTCATATGAGGTTGTTCTTAATAATACTTTAGACTTGAACAGTAACATTCCACTAATGTTTAGTACACAAGAATGGCAGGGCAATAGACAAGGGAGGCAGAGTAAAATTCATTTTCCTACCAGCAGCATTGTGTGATACATCTAAATGACTACAATGTGGAACTTCAGCCTTTTGGCTTTGATGACAAATTCACAACTACCCCTAGAGAAAAACCTGTAAGGAAAGAAGTTTTAGAAGCAAACAGGCAAAAAAAGGCAGACAAAATGTAAAACAGAGCAAGCCCTGTTTTTTCTTTGTCTCTTCAGTCTTCCGCATCCTTTTGTATTCTGTGTTGAAACCAGAATCAACTATGCAGTATTTATAGTGATGTTACTCTCCTGATAAAGTATTGCACAGGCTGTGGCAACAATCTAGGGCTCAGCAGGGAAGCTGTGAGACAGCTATTTTTGTAATGTTTAAAATTATACTAAATTAATAAAAATAAAATCTCCTGCTGGGCTTCCAGTTTTAAATAGCACATTGTGGTGTAAATTATCAGAGCATCAGGGTTCTGCTAATTTAGTACATATTATAACACTGAAGACATTAAAAGATCATAGCATTTTTCATTTAAAAACAACACTGTGAACTGGCTGAATAATTTCAATAGTTTATACTAAGAATGGCTAATATATGCTCAATGGAATAGAGGGAAATGGGAAAACTGCATATCATAACTTTTAAGGGTTTGAAGGTATAATTGTTTAGAACTCTGTCAGAGAGGATTCTGCCTCTTCCCCAGATTATGACAGTCTAACTTACTAAATTATCACCTTCTAAAATTAGAATGGTACTTAAAAATAATAACTATACTTAATTTTTGTATTAAAGCAAGATGAAGTATTTCCTAATTAAAAAAAAAAAAAGAAAAAAAAGAAAAAAAGATTGCTTTAAAATAAGAGAATTTCCATTGTCTCATACCTGTATAGAAAACTTCTGCAAAGTAGTGCTGAAAATCCTACCACAAAGCATATATTAGGTTAGATAGTCATCAAGCATATGCCTTTTGGAATCATCCAGAAAGTACCCACTAACTTAACTTACAGAGAAGGCACGAGCTGAAAGCATTTAGTCAGATGTTGGGCAGCATGAAGTGTTAATGTGTGTGCAAGATGAAGACCTAAGCAGAGTAAAAGAGAAAGGTGATGACACATGTTTCCAGAGAAACGATGTTAAAAATACAAATACCCACTTGACAGTAAAACCACGTATTGGCTCCTTAGATATTTTCCACCTGCTACTAGAAAGCTCTTGTGGCCATTCATCCCTGGTAGAAAAGGATCAGAGTAATGTCAAGGGAAATGTGCCACTGGAAACCAAACTGTCTGATACACTTCGACACAGTTAGGCAGCTTGATAGCAGTATTAGTGCTTTGCAAGTACTTATTGCTGCCACCCGTGGGTGGAGCTAAGCCCAGAATAATGGCAACAGAACATTTGTGGGGAAAGTTCAAGCAAGACAATGGGCTGAGATACCTCTTCCTCACACCAGTTTTTTCTCAGTCTGCTTTTAAATTGCTAGAAGCTGTGTTTGAAAGCATGGAAGACTTATGACTACTGTTAGCATTTGTGTTTGCTCATGCCAGACTATTTATTTTGAAAAGTACTGCTTGTTAAGTAAATAAAAGACAATATAATTTTGGCAATTACTATGTTTACAGGGAGCTGGAACAAGGTGAAAGTCACTGGCATTCTTGTTGAGCTAGCTGATAAAATGTGACCTGAAATAATGTGTTACTAGTGAAGTCATGCAAAAAATCCCTAGACCCAGTACACTGAGACCATGCCCTCATTGTGAAGAGAGCAATATTCATACTGTGCTGTGGCAGTCTAATATGTGTGTATCATAAAATACTGAACAAGCAAATAAAAGCAAGATAACTGCAGCTTCTTGGGATGACTTTTGGACAGCAGTTTATCAAAATTTACATGCAAAGCAGCTCACTTTTAGAAATCTTGAGTCTGAAAAGAATCCCACTTTTCAAGCCCCATCAGGTACTACTTTGCTGGCTCACTTGGATTGTCATAAATGGTGAATGGATTTAGAACACCATTGAATTCAATAGAAAATCATAAAACTGAAATCAGTGTTGCTGTTGTAATGCAGCAAAGACAATGATCAAGATACTTAAAGTAATTTTATTTTTTTTTAATCAGAAACCAACAATTTTTCAAAACTCAGATTTTTAATAGAAATTGAATGATTGAATAAAAGCTTGGATAATGGGGACTGATTAATTAGCAACATCTCCCTTTCCACCAATCTTGTAGCATCTCAGAGGTCCACTTGGCACTTGAGAGGGCAGCAATTGAATTTTTGGTTTTCAAAATTATTCTAAATTTTTTGAATCTGGGTTTTCAATATTATATGTCAGTATAATGATCATTGTCTATGCTGGATTCAGAAGTATGAATGTTAATCTTGAGTATATGAAAGAGCTCAGCCTGACTTTCATTTCTTACTAGGTTTCCAAATCAAACTTTTCTTCGTGATGTCAAATTCTGATTTACTAGCCAACATCAATGACAGAGTCAGAAAGTCATATGAAAATTCCTAGGTTTTGAAGCTTCACTGCTGCGAAGAGATTTCTTTTGCTACCACTCAGCAGTTCTGTGCTTCCTTCCTCGCTGCTCGAGTGGGGATGACACATTTTCCCCCTTCCCCAGAGGACTTCAGAGAGGGTGAAGAGTATTAGTCCAGGAATAGTGGCTATAAATGTAATAGTATAAACCCTGGGAGAAAGCCATGACTGAGGCCAGCTTTGCTCCTTGCTCTCTGGAGCAGGGAGGCCGTGCTCAGCCTGTCTGCTGAGGGCAGACTCCTCAGATGGGAACTCACTCTGCAAGCCATACCATGTCAATACTGTGCCAGTGAGCATGCCAATTATTAATTCATATGATAAATACAGTGCCCAAGGTGAGCTTGTACCCTGCCTTTGTGTAATTTGTTAGTACAGCAAACTTAGAAAAGAGAAGCAGGTAAAAAAGACACAGGTAAAAGGACACATAGATCCATAAAGCCAGTTAGAGATATATCCTTTTGACTCATATATAATTTTTCTCAGGTTTCTGTTGGGCCTCTGTGAAGCTATATTTTACTGACCCTCTTACAGAAAAATCCATGTCTAAATAAGTGGCCATGCAAATTTATCTGGCTTTATTATTAAGAAAGTAGTATTCAGTATTAATAAATAAGTAATATTTAGACAGTGCTTGTTATACTTTGGGTACAGGTGAAATATAAATATTGCCCCTATGAATACACAGAAGAACAGGTTTTTGTATTTTTTTTCAACCAAAAATGCTCAAATACTCACAGTCTTGGCAGGGAAAATGCACAGATACATGGAGGAAGCAACTTGTACCTTACCTGACTCACTGGAATAACCTGTGTGATGATATATTTTTATCTCTGTGGAATCTACTAGAATTCTAAAAAAGGCCTTTAGCTCAGATGTGTCCCACAAAGCTTAGTGTTGGAGGCTTCTGTTCACCCCACAGACTGGTTGTCTGAGTTTTCACCATTATTCTGAAGCACTTTTTATTCTCGTTTCCAACCCTTTTTTGTCTCCCTGTTTCATTCCTTGTGCTGGCATGTATTCATATGGATTTTTTTAAAACTGTTATTAATTACAGATGATGTTTCTTCTTCACACTTGACCGCAAAGCCAGACTGAAATGGACATTTATTGAATGGAGATGCAATGTAGTGTGCTACCAGTTCATGTGCTGCTCAGGCAGGTTTTGAGACCTTCCTTCCCCCTCTACTGATACATAATTTATTAAGTTCAGGAGCTCTGTCAAAAAACTGAAACTATTGCTCAGCAGCACTAATTGCCCCTTTCATCATTAAAAAGGATTCATTCTCCCTTGATGCAACCTAACCAAGGAATAACACAACAAAGAAAGAAATCTTACCCCCACAAAGACAGACAAATAGTTACCCCTTCTTACAAGAACTAAATAAATACAAAATTATGAACAACAGCAGAGAACATTGCCATATCCCAGGGTTGTGAGTATGCCCACTTATTTAAATGATGATGAAAATACTGGGAGGAATAAGAAGGTAGCCCAAATTTATCATGTAGAGAATTTTTTCCAAGACACCAGCTTTGTTGCAAGGAGTTTGAGATCAGATGAATGGTGCTAAGAAAAGCACACAAGATTCTGGATAGCCCCTTGTCCCAGAGAAAAGGAGGAATAAGGTTTCAAAATGCATTTCCACGTGCTATGTTGAATCGCAATCTCCGTGGAGATAGACTCACATGAGGCATTTGTGAGTCTGAAATGAAGGACAGCGAAACACACTTCATTTCTTTTGTCAAGTGAATAAGAGACAGATCATTTGTCAGGAACGAGTACAAGGCTCACAGGATGATTGCTACTGTGACACTAGAAGCAAGAGTAAAACATAGATACAGCACAGGTAGTAGAATGCTGTGGAAATTTGAGCCTGTCCAAGAGCCCTAGAACCTGTTTGCAAAATATAGATGTTTGTAGAGTTCTGGCCAAGCCCCAGATGAACCAAAATTTTTGAGATATGGTGATAAAAATGAGTACTTGCTTTCTGTATAGGCATATACTGGAGGGAAGATGTCTACTTTTCAACCAACTTTCAAATATAGGAAAGAGATGAAAAAAATTGTAAAAATTAAAGATTTAATCAAGATTCAATGCAAATAACAAAACTTGAGAGAGATGACATCATATTTTTGTCTTCTGTCCACGGGGGTTGAAATCCACTAAAGCAAAAGTAGGAAGCACAAGTACTGCAGAAGCAGAAATAGTATTCAACTGGGTTATTAAGATAATAATTTACAATACTCAGCTGATAGCATATATTCACAAAATAAATGCTTTTACCATTTGCTAGAAATGCATATACATGCACTCAAAGAAATATCTAAGTCTGTAATATGGATAAAAAAGAACTCAGAATATCTTGATTATCACAGTCATAACCAATTCTCTATTCAGCATAAAAGAAGAAACAAAATTCCATTAGTAAAAAGGTTTTAGGTAAACTAATAAAGTTATCTTAAGGATAAATCTCAAGTTATATATATTGTAGTTTATATGTCAAAGTACTAGTGTGCAGACGTATACTGCTATTATGACTATCTTGCATGACTCCTAATATGACTACAATCTTCTTCAATAATTTCTTAGGCTTCTTCATTTTTTTTTTCTTATGACTTTTAAAGATATCTTGAAATAAAGTCAATAAATTTAAACATTTTTTGTGTTTCTTTCTATTACTGTCTTTGGCCATAACACTGAAAGCCTTCATTGCTCCAGCTGTTTACTCCTGTCCAATTTGCACTCCTTCACAATAATTCCCATGAACAAGGGTATGTTTTTCTTCTTTCCTTTGGGTTTATATCCTTAGCCAGCATCTACTTTTACCAATTACTGATCTCTACTTCCAACTTATTTTATTTGATAAAGAAAATTACTTTGAATAATGTATTCAAGTTCAGCCTTCCACTTGTAGATTATCCATAAGGAAGGCAATTACAGCTTTGTCTAATTTATTTGGTTTTGAAAGTATTTACTAATTTTGTGTGAGAAATTTTCACCCTATGGCCCAGACAGGAAAGAACCTTGTTGATATTTTGAATTAAGTCTGGTTTTGATGGCTTAAAGCCAAATGTAGGAGAGTGAACCAAAAGTAAAGTAAAATGCTGTTTCATTTAAGCTAATGAGAAGACCAAATTTTGGAGACCACATTTGTATTGTTTGTCCTCTCCAGAAGGAATAAAGAATCCATATTACTTTCTTAGGGTATGTAATGTGATCATAAAAACATGGTAATTAAATAAAGCTGAGCACCCATTTCAACTCTTCTATAATACTGAAAAAAAAGAGAAAAAAGGCATATAAATTTAAAAATTAATTCAAAATAATTACTGGATTCAAATTTGATTTCCTTACCTGGTGCAACCTCATTAAGAAATGGTTTTGGTTCTGGAGTTAGAACTCTTTGATTTGGACCTTGGGACTTTTCTCTTATGGTGAGATACCTAGAGAAGAACAAAAAACATGTTCAACTTCAAATATCTATATTTTCTGTTAATGTAAAGGAGAGTACTCTCTGGGGTTGTTTCTTTTTTTTTCTTTCCTTCTCTTTTTTTTTTTTTTTTTTTTTTTATTTTAAAGTAGTTGAATACTTGGGATTTCTAGGAAAGGCAGAAATAACAAAAGCTTTACAAAGCAATCTCTGCTAAAATCTCTTCTTGATTACTTTGTCCCTGCATGGAAAGTCCTTTGTAGCTTTGTTTCCATCAACTTGGTGGCCTTTTGAATTTGCCCCAAACTGTACAGTAGCCTCTGAGCCCCAGGAACTTATTGTTTCTGCCACCTCTGAAGCTTTTTTTTTTTCATCATTGATCCTCTCAGTGGTTTCCAACCCTCTTCTTGAGCTGTGAACCCTGTCTCTGTGCTGTGACTCTGTCCCACCTGCCTCATCCTCTAATCCAGAAATTTCCATCCCGAGCAGATCCAGTTCCTCCCAGGGACAGGAAGACTGTCTCCACCTAGGACATTGTCTTTTCGTTCCTCCCATGACTTTGGCTCAGCTTCCTCTGCTTTTCCCAGAGACCACTCTCTGGTGATGCCCTGGATTTGCCTCAGCTATCTACTTCTTTCATAGCTTCCTGATAAGTTTTCCTGAGGGGTGCTGGAGCTATAAACTTAGCTGCCTAAAGCACAGAAAAGCTTCCAGGCACTGAAGGAGGTGAAATTGCTGTAATTCTGCTTTCAGAACACTAGGATAGGGAAAAGGTAGATAAATATCTAGAAAAAGAACACCCAGACCTTTATAAAAGTGCAAGACAAGCATAGTTTCATTAATTTTGAATTATAGACGGGAAAAATAAAGTCAATCAGATACTGAAATGTTAGACTTGGCTTTAAACAGCACACAGTCCAGGGCAAGATACTCACCATTTTTCTCCTGTAAGGGATTGCTCTCACAAAACAAGGAAGAAGCTTTGTGTGTGCCTATTAAAACTTTCAGAGAGTCCTTGGTATAGTTACTAGCATTCAAGTCAATTTACTAGCACATAGGAATACACCTAGACCAAATAAGGCTTAATTAGTTAACGGGTGCACATCCACAAAGTCCAAAATACCCTTAATCACATGTCATTTGAGACCAAACAAAATATCCTGCAGGTTACCCTTTCCTAAAAGCAGATTTTATTCTGAGGTCTGCATTCCTGCTCTGTGTGCCAGACTTGATGACCTCTGAGGGAATGCAAATATATAAAGATGAGCCATATTTGCGCCAAAAGAGATAATTAAAGAGAGGAAGGAAATTAAAAAAGAGAAAAATACACTGCAAATTTCAGAAAATCTACCTAATAGTGGAATAAGTGGATTGAGGGATAAATGGTCTCCCAAGAGATAGAACAGAAAGGCTATCTGCTTGGATTAGTACTAAATGGAATGAAAAAAACACTAGAAATTACATTGCAAGGAATAATATTACACTGCCAGGGGAACGGTCGGGATAATCTAATAGTACTGTTTATCTCCAACCCCCCAAAACTGCAGGAGATAGTATCATGAACACCTTTTTATCCTCTCACTTTTTCACTCCTCTACTCTCAAACTCTTTCTTTTATGCTGTCAAGAACTGCTTTTGACATGGTATGAAGATGTGTCCAGCCTGAAAGGGAGTGAAAAGAAGAACAGTCCATGAAATATTTTGGCAGAAGCACATGCTCACCATTCTCAGGGCTTACAGCAGGTCTTGTATTTCAGCAGGTATGGCTTTTCCAGCAGGTGGGACTGTTTTAGTGGGGTGTCTGTATTTTCTTCCTTTGCCATTCAATACCTTGAAGAGATAAAGGAGAGGGTTACAGAAGCCTTTGTTGCTTTGATGCACCTGTTCTGATTGCTCATCCAACAGCAGTGATAGTCCTAGAAAAGCTGCTGACAAAGAGAATGTAGGAGACTCACATTTATGGGTTTTGTTTCTGTTTTTCAAGGGAGCACTCCCCTTTGAAAACAGCCTTATGACAGCAGGCCAGAGGGGTGACATACGTGTGAACATATGTCACTGCCCCCCGTGGTAATGTACATGCAAACATATGGCATTGCCCTCCTGGTGTATATTAGCTGTCAACAGACACAGGAAGGACCTTGCCCTGGTTATGTTTTTTATCATCCATATGGTTTTCTATTGCTCCTGATAGCAGATAAATTACAACTACTTCCAAAATCTCTGTCTAATAATAGTTTGTGTTTATTCCAAATATAGATGCTTACTCTTTCCCTTTGGTACTTCCACAGAATTCATTGAGAACCAAGCAACATTTTTTCATTGCATTGCAGGACTCTGATGATTTGAAAACAGAGGGGAAAAAAAGAGAAGAGTCAGCACATACACAGCCAACGAGATGAATATCTGGAAGTAAACATGCAGCTTGACCCTGTAACTTGGAAGGGACTCAGACTCACGGGAAGGAAAAGCCTCTCTGCTATGTTGCATAAACACCACTGTGGTCAACAGAGAAAATCAAGATAGTGGCCCATAATGAGGAGCCAATGCTTCCATAGAGTTTTACAAAATGACATGATTCTATGAAAAACTGAGTTGGGGAAGGTAACGAAGTTAACTCAGCATAGGGACTCTCATTTTTCTGAAGAGAAAGCAATCTGCTAGACATTTTATAATGAAAACTCAACTGGCAAAAGCACAGACCATCTCTAGATGATGCTGAAGTTAATACTTTCAAAGACTAGTTACATGAACTGTGAAGAGAAGGAATCCACAGAGCAGCTAGCAGTGCTTCTTCATTAGTTTACTACCTTGTTGTCTATTCCAGACATAATCCCAAACCTCTAGGCAAGAACTTCAATTGGTTCAATCATCAGTCCCTAAAACAGTCTAAACCACAAAGTGTACAAAATGGGTGTTTGTTTGAAAGTGCTGCTGCAAGTGACAATCCAAAGTCTGAGACAGGAAAATCACACAGCTGTCCTGCCCCCATAAAGTCAATCTCTTTGTCTGTTCCCTTTCACACCCCAATATCTTAGTCACACTGCACATGTGGCAGCTGCCATTTGTTTGCTGTGCATCCAAGAACATGCTGCTTCATTTACTGTTTCTGTTGAGAAAGAAGAAGACATATGCATTGCACTAAAACAAGCAACATTATTCTTGAAACTCAGGTCTTAGCATGTTGAAACTCAGGTCTAAATATGTCAGGGCATAGTTGGACATCTGATCTGTCCTTTCCTGTTCGACTGGCAGAAGAAAATCTGACCCGTAAGGTTGGTAGTGGTGCAGATCAAGTTTGCAGAAGTACAAAAGAACAAGGGCAATAGATCACAATACTTTTTTATATATTAAAAAAAAAAAGTTGTAGGTTTGTGGTACTTCAATTCAGCTTAGATGATCTTGTGGTGCTGAGAAAAGTCTTCCAACGTTGCATGCCAGTAAAATACATTTGAATAGGTTTATGCAGAAGCTCTCAAAACAGTTTTTGATGGAGTGTACATAATAGATTGGCATGAAAAACTCAGCCTAGCAAAGCACTCTGTGCTATCAAGAATCATAACATGAGTTCTTAGGGTGATTTGGAAAGCATTTTAGTGGATCAGAACTAGTATCCAACTTCTAGCTGGATTTAGCATAGTAATTGTAAAGAATCAAAAGCTGAGAGTTGTACACAATAGCAAATGCTACATGGAGATAAATATTTCTCATTTTCAGTAGTTACTGAAATGATTTGGTGGAGTCATGCTCAGTGACAGTTCCAAACTAACTACATTTGCAATAGTCTAGGAATATTATAAAAATTTACAAAGAACAAAAAATTAGGGCGCATTGATGGGGTTGTCTTCATCTTTCAGGTGGAGTGAACTTTATGACAGGAAACAACAATAGGTTAACGTAAACAGCTTCTTTTGCCTACCTTCATATTTCAATACAGTAGTTCAATATAACCACAGTTCTCCAAAGACTCGTATTCTGTTATTGAAAGGTAATGGTGGGAACCAACTTAAGAACATGTAAAATGCAAGATTTTTTAATCAATGAGAAGCTATTAATTTAACCAAGCCTTCCTGTAATAATATTGAGACAGACTGTCTGCCTGTTTTTACATTATAGCTAGCTTTGCAATCTGTACAGAATCTAATGAGGTGTGTACTTTTTGTGAATATATTGATTGAGAGTGGTCCTTAGGAATCTAATGCTGCCAAAAATTTGGTATCGCTCCATGATTCTTGAGGGGTTGTTTGCTTTCTGGAACAACCAAGTTGTTATTTTAGTAGGAATTGTTGACTCTTGCCACTCACTACATATAGAACTCATTTAGTATCTCTTCACTAGATCACGTTAAGCTCCCGCCTAAGTTCAGACTTGATGTGATCCAGTGGATCAGTGATCTGACAGACCCCCATGTTAAACCACACTGATGCATCACTTGACAGGTTCATTAAAGTCATTGTGCACGTGTGGCTCTGCAGCTGCAAGATTCCTCAAGTTCCCAAATAACCTCAGCCAATAATCTAAGCAGTTCTTGATATTTGGAGTTGACTAGAAATTCAAGGCAAAAATTTGAGGTGGACAATCTATTTTTTAAGACTTACAGGAACCAAATGGATCTTCTTAATCTAAAAACATCCCTTAGTTTAAGCATCTTTATCTCACTTTCATGATGCATCACTGCTGATTTCAGCAGAATCATCTACAGTTGAAATCTAACAAAGAGTTACTGTTTTTTATCAACTGTGGCTTTATCATTGTCAGATTTTATTAAAAATTGTTATTAGCTTTGAAGACATACAAAAAAGAATCTATAGCTAAATATACTCAAATCATTGAAAAATTAAAAAGCTTTTTGCTTGCTGATTTCTTTAACTTGGTTTTATAGTTACTTGATAATTCTTCGTACTGACTTTTTGGTGTAATATCTGAGCAGCTTCCATTAGTGCATTAAGCAATATAACTAATGTCTGAAACAAGCTACATACTCTGGAAAAATTTCACTATGTGTATGGAAAGCCAAAACAAATGTATTGGCACGTGGAAAAAGTAGAATAAGTGATATTTCAGTGTTGAACACAGCTGTCTGGAAAACAGGTATTCTGGGTTTTTTGAAAATGTCAGGGTTTTACAACTTGTCCCACATCAGAAAAAAGCTGGGAAAAAGAGAGAAAAACCACCTCCGGGGTAAGACAGTTTTGCACATTTCATTTGAAGTGGGAGATAAGGATGAAATGATGTCCCTGATCATTGTGGGGGCTTGGACTAGATGACCTTTCCTTTCAACCCAAACCATTCTTTGTCTGTGAATGATTCCATGAGTGCAATTCCATGAATATTCTATATAATGGCTACCAAAACCACTTGAGGTTTTGCTGTGCCATGTACATGCATCATCCCCTACAGTTTGCTGCTTCTTATGTTCTAGTCTGAGAAACGGGCTCTGGGAAACCATGATGGAATTGGAACAACCTGCCCTGTGGTCAGTCTGCTCCAGAGGAGTTCATCTCCCTTCCCACGTGCCACCAACACAGAAAAAAACAGGAAAGAGCTCAGTATATATTTAGAAAGGTCATGTGTTATACAGTTGAAAGATGGATCACATGTTAAATACTGGAACATAATGATTAGTAGGGGCACATTGTTGTCTTGGTTGTCTGGTGCATTTCCATAACATTTATCCCACTCACAAGCTAGCTAGCTAGCTGAAATACAATACAGAATAACTACAGGTTGATGCTTACATTTCCTAATGAATATTTTAGCTATAAAGTAGTGTCTAGTCTTGGAATATTTTTATTTCTTTTTGACAGAAATAAAAGGAAAGCTTTGAGTTTCTAGTGAAAAGAAATTTAAAAATATAAAAGAAATTAAAAGAAATACTAAAATATTGTGCCATTCCACATCCAAAGTGGAGCTAGTGTTGATATATATAATATATAATGTTTAGAACAAGTCACTAATCAAAAATGTTTGACAGATTTGGTGTAGTGCAGTCTTTTGCCGTATCCCTTTATTTAAAGTGAAAAACAAAATCCAAACTAAAACAGGACTTCAGTAAACACAATAGAAATAAATATCAAATAAAAATACAGAAACTATAACCTAGGATAGTGTTTCACAGGGAAAGGAGACCTAAGGTGACTGGATATGGATATGTACCCACTAGCTAACAGTTTATGACAAATGAAACATATTTAAGTATCCTAATTGTCTTTCTGATTTAATAGGATCCAATAAATGGAAACTGTATGGCCAGAATAATGAAAAGAGCACAAAATTTATCTCATTCTGTTGCGTCCTCTCTGTGTTCTTTTGTCCTTTGATTGCACTGGTGGATAATATTATTTTGTTCCCAAGGAAATATGTCCCTTTGATTAGGTTGCAGATATTCTCTCATTTGTCACTGTTCTATCAAGCTATGCCATGTAACAGCAGGAACCCTTGATTATTTAATTGCTTGTAAGAACTCATTAAATCTTACTATCAATCATTGGACATATGGCAAATATCACCCAATGGCATGAGAGGTTTTAACAGTGATCTGTCACTGGGGCATACCCTTTCTTTAGTAGCATAGGCCCTTTGTTTAGTTCTCTGATCACAATAATTTTTAATTAATATTGATTTGTAAAAGAGTGTTCATGCAGTAGCCTTAATCTATGGGTACAAGGATAATCTTCTAACAGGAGCATTTGTAATTCCATATAAATATCCAAGAACCCCATGTAAGAGAGTTTAACCTTTTTACAATGTTTTGTAGATCATGTTAGTCTGATGATAACCTAATTTAGTCTTCAAAGTGGATATGGCTCATTAATAAAAACATGTAAGAACAAGTCACACAATAGATTTTGCACCAACACCTTGATGGGATCCTCTGAGTTATATCTGATGATATAAATGCAAAAGACATTTTTCAAAATACAGAGTATTAGTGCACCTACTTGTTTTGTCTATAACAAAAATCAAGTCAAAAGAGTGCGAAGTTATCTCACCAAATACTGTTTAATTTCATCACAGATCCTTAAGGTTTAGCAATATATTTACATAGATGGATAGACCCAGAGTAATGAAATAATTTGATTATCACAAAAAGTCCTACCTGGGATGTGTAGATTTTAACATGAGACAAATTTAGATTCAGTATCCTTTGCAATCAGAACTTTACCAACAGCTAATTTTACCTAAGGAGGTTCAAAATTAGTCATGCTCTAAAACTAAATAAACTTTCAAAGATGAAAGTTCACAGCAGTTGACAATGAAACCACTCCATTTTTGCAATCATAAAAAGAATTATATTTGACCATTTTTTCGTGATGGCTACTCTATTACTCTACGGGACTCACAGCCTTATACATACTTTGTTCATTAGTATTACTTGGAAGTTTCAGGAAGCAAAAGAGAAAAGTCCAACCACTTCATTGATGATTATATTTAACAAAAAACTTGCTTTCATCTTTCTTATTCTTGATACACTGCTATTTGGAGATAAAATCAGGGTATCTAAGCTACTACTTTGTAATAACTTTGTCAAAAAATCCCTTTTCTTTTGAAAATTTTGTGTCAAAAATAAACAGAGAAAAGTGGATAAACAGAGAAAAGTGGTAACTGGAAGATTTCCATCTCTGAGTCAGGCTTCTATTCACACATGCTACCTGAAACACACTAGCTCTTTATCTGGGGTGTGGCTGCCTTTTTAAGATAACATGTACGACTTGCCATAGCAACAGTTTAGGTTTGGGAAGGGTGGGTTAAATTCTAAAATTTGTACGTTCTTGGAACAAATTTTTGGATACAGATCACAGCTGGTGTCAATGTCAATTTGTTTTGTGGTTTTGGTTCAGTGGGTGAGCTCTGTAGAAGAAGTAGAGATTTGAGTGTAGAGAAATAGCAAAGAGCCAGACACCTTGCTTTAATACGGAGTGAAAGGACAGCTGTGAGAAGTAAGAAAGAGCATTAGAATCTTATTACCTGAGATATGTATCTGCACTTTCAGGTATGGAAATTAAGAAAAGAGGCAGAAAAGAAAAAAGAGTTTTGAGGCTGGATTTTTCTGTGTGTTAGTATTTCAAGTTACATTTTGTTTGATGAAACTCTGCCTCTACAAATTTCTGTGTATTCATCCCTGTTCTCTTAATAGCAGTATGGTACCAGGCATCTGTAATTTGTCTTATGTTATGTTGTCTAATGATCATATCATAGATTTTCCAAAAAAAAAAACCTATCTGCTTTATGTTTTCATGAGGACTTATGTTGAATCCCGCATTTTGAAACAATTATATTGATTTAAAAATCTATTATAATTATTTTTAAACTTAGTTTCTGAATCTTTGGTTCTTTTCCAAAGAGGATTCACATATGTCTATACATACAGTCTTGAGGACAGATTATTCAGGTGCTTTGTATTCTCTGATAAAGTGAAATCTAATTCATTCCTGTAGAGGCAGAACTCAGTCCTATAACAAGGGGAAAACCTTCATGACAGATACTCAGCTACAACTATTATGTACTTAACATTATTAGAGAAGTATAAGGGATGTAAAAGAGTCATTTTCCTTTCCTGGAAAACACTATAAGACTGTCTTGAGATTCCTCTAAGCGGTGCTGCCTATGAAAAACTACCCCAAGGAGCAAATCAGATACCATGGCTCATGAGACAGTTGTTTGGGAAATACTTCTATAAATACATACAATTTAATCATTATTTTGTTTTGTACTTTACATAAACTTGACAAAACATTACAGGTAGATAAATTACAAATTTCAATGGTTTTGTGGGTATTTAGTTACTGGGTTTGGACCTGATTCCTCATTTTTTCCATGTTGTGACATTGTTGGAATCCTTTATTGCTTTTTAATTCTCTTTTCCTGAAGTTTAATAATTGTAAAATGATAATGATAAGGTGAGATGATAAACATATGTTTGTATTCTGTTTGAAATTCTGAGCATACTCAGACTCATCAGCATTTTAGCTGAGAGTTCAGTTCTCATTTCATTTATTGTACAGAAATGGGTCCATCTGACTTACTTCTCTATAAGATAGTGACAAAGATCTCTTTTGCCAAGTGGCTTGAGACTATGCAAGTGAAGTACTTCATTAACCATTCAGAGATACTGGAAACACCTTATTTTCTCAATAAACAGTTTGACCTTAAGGACTTCACAGACAGCCTGTTAACAAGAACTAAAATACATTACAGTAACTTCATTACTTCCAAGGTAGGCTGGACTGTCATTTCAGGAGTAATGAATGATGTTTTAAGGTATCAGGCAGATACCCTATAGACACTGAGATTATGCCACAAAATACAGAAAGTCTTCCAGGAAGCAAATGAATAAGCTTTGCTAAGGGAGCATAGAATAAAACCCATTAAAACCCATTAAAGGAACCCAAACTGTAGACAGAAGGTAAGGATTGATTTTTTTTGTAGCTGTAAAGGCAATAGAATGTCTATTTATTAATTAAAAGTACATTTTATGTATTGTGATGTGATAAATTGTTGACTGTTTAGGTGAATTATCTCAGAAATGCACCTAAGGCTATTAACACTGATAAATTATGCACTACTACTTTTTAAATTTCTGAAACAGTATTCACAAGTATGCTCAACTTTATTTTCCGTGTTAAGCAGCAGTTTTGTGTAATCATATTCGACATTTAACTATTGCCACTAAAAGCTTCCTAGCCAGAAAAAAACCCAAGCTTTCACAACCAGTTTCAACTCTCTTATTTTTCCCTGTTTTCCTGTTAAATATACATACATATGAAACACAGAGTTTTCTATTTTGACAGAATCTGATGAAAAGAAGTAACATACTCTTAACTATATAGTCCCTTGACTTTATATCCCTTTAACTTGGGAGTGCTAAAACAAGTAATCACCACCTGAAAGAAATGTTTGAAATACAAAAATGACATTTTTGGGGTATAAATAAACACAAATAAAAAACTGAAGGTGCATCTGTATAAATAAATATTCTTACACACCAAAGTTTAAGTTCTGAGAAAATACATTAATCTCTGGGGTTTTCTTCTTCTAGGATGCTAACTAAATCAGCTGTAGGTGAAAAATGCTAAATATTTTTCATAGATGTTGTGTGTCTTTGAACATATAATGTTTTAAGTTCAATATCTCTATTTTGTACATTATATATATAAAAATATAGTGTCTGTATTTTGATATAGACATGTATTCTGTGTATTTACAAAAGAGTTTATATCTGAAAATCAGGCATCTATCCAATACCAACTTAGAAAATTCAACATTATATTTGTCATCTTCTATGAATTTGAATGTGTGATTATGGATATATGGAAGTGAGTGTGTATGTGTGTCTGTCTGTCTTGAAAAACAGGTCTTTTTTGTCACTTTCTGATGGTGGTGATGGAGGGAGAATAATGCCTTTATCTCACTATACTTTCTAAAGGCATTTAAAGGGTTCATTGTTTCAAATCAAAGAGCTATTCATAAGTTCCAATAAAATGCAATCCATCAAAATTTTGCATGAGCAGAAGCTTTCAGCTTGTGCATATTTTGTCAGGAAGGCAATTTAAAGCTTATAAACACAAATCACTTCTTTGGTTTTTAACCACAAAACATTTACACAGTACTGACATACCACCTACAATATCTCAGTACAAAGCCAAGAAGTAGAGCAGCCAGGACCAGGAAGCAAGGACCTGCAGACAGCATTTTATGTTAGAGTAGACCAGATGTTAGGGCATCAATTCAGGGATTCTCAAAAGATTGAGAGAGAAAAGGATGTTCCCCTATGCTTATATCCCTTATCAGAGTGTATATGACATAATAATTAAAATACTTGTTTGGATGACAGACATATCTGAAGCAGGTTTCTATACCCAGGAAGACAGACTCTGGGATAATTTATTTACTCTTTTTTTTTCCCCGTGTATTTGATGATTACGCTTGTGAACTAATATGTACATTGACCAGATGCACAATGGCTGTGGTACCACAGCATCTCTGATCAGTAACTGATTTGCCTCAGTCTGCTAAAAAACCTTTGATGTATAAGGGTGAATCACTCTTAGAAAAAAATGTGAAGAAATATTATTAATTCTATTTTACTGGAGGAGAATTGAGCTCACAGATGCCCTACTGTTTACCCAAGGCTACAATCATTTAAGTGGCTTACTCAAAGAGCTGGAATCAACCAGTTCTGTCCTAGTCTGTCTTAATGTGCAAACATTACCCTATTTTTATTTAGTATTTCCTATTCTGGGAGTCTTGAAAGTACAGTGCAGATTCATCTTCCTAGGGAACTGGTATTCATAGACTTATGAATCATAAGATAATCTTTGTTGGATGGGAGATCTGTAGGTTATCTTGTCCAACCATCTGCCCAAACCAAGACTTACTCAGAAGCTAGATCAGATTAAATAGGGCATAGTCCAGTCAAATTTTGAAAGCTTTGTTGAAAGTCCACATCCTTTCTTGACAGCCTGTTCACCATTCTCATTGTGAAGACTCTTTTCCTTGAGTCCCCTGGTAAGGTCTCATGATGCAACTTTTTATCATTGTCCTTTGTAATTTCATTCTGAGTCTTGGAGAAGAGACTGCCTATGTCTCTCCATAATCACTCATTATGTACTTAAAGGCAGAAGATGAATCACCTTTTAGCCTTCCTTTTGGAGGGTTAAATAAGTACATTCCTTCAGGGTGTTGTGTTCTCCAGCTCCTGTCTACCCCTGCAGCCTTCTCTGGCTTTGCTCCAATTTGTCAGTGCCTCTCTTACAGTGGGGCCCTGACACTGTGGCACTGCAGATGCAGTGGGAATAAACACTCCCCGTGACCTGCTGGCCATGCTCTTGCTGATGCAGCCCAGTATGGACTTTACCTGTGGCTGTGCACACTGTTGGCTCCCACTATACTCTGTGCACCAGAATCCTGGTGTCCTTCTCTGCAGAGCTGCTTTCCAGACAGCTCGACCTCAACTCACACAGATGGAAAGACAGAACTTCCCCTTGGAAAAAAAAATACAATCATTTATATTTTAGGAGAAAGAAGCTCCTCAATACCATCACAACATGGGAATGCAGCCTGACAATTGCTAAATATCCCATGTTTCCCATTAAGATTAAGGAGGATTTCAGGCCCCAAAACTTTAGCTCTTAAAAAGAAATAAAGGGATTTATACTAAACAAAAATCTCTTTGCAAGAGAAAAGTGGAGAACTTGCTAGTCATTGTAATGCATACTGATATATTCTTTAGCAGCACCATTGTTTCATTCCAAATAATCACAAGTCAGCAAACGACAAATTTACTGTTATCTATCAATTGATTCTGTTACAATGTCCCTGAGATTTATAACTCCCACACTGGATCTTTACCCTTTTCCTAATGTTAAACTGTTACCCTCTCTCTTTCCTTCTTCGATTTTTAATTTTTTTTTTTTAATTTTTATTTTAAGTCCATGTACTTTCAGCATTTCAAAAGGCTGAGTATTTATTCTGGAACTCTTAGCTGCTACTGGGTTGTTTGCATGATTGAATCATGATCCAACATGAATATTTTGTGTTATAAAGCATATTAAAGAGCCAACCAAAAATCAACAGGAATGGTTATTCTAAAATCTTTTTCTCATTTGATGCTAGCAGATTGCTTAAAAAATTCACATCTTCTTTCCTGTGCACAAACTGCCTACAAAAATGGTGGTGGCAGCTGGATTGTTTTTAAAGCACATACAACTCTAACCTTTCTTAATCTAATTAAAATTTTAAAATGTTTGCTATTTCAATTCAATTTATGCTACTCCTGCCATGGATAAGTGGGAGGACAATGTTTAAAATAATAATAATTCTTTCCTTTTTCAGACAGCCAAGCGTAGAGCAGACTAGTTCAGAGTAGGTTGGGAGAAGAAAGAAAACAGTCCTGGATTCATTTTGGTTAAAGTAGTGTCACATACAGAATCAGTATATTCACAGTAGAAGTTTTGGAACAAGCATGCATGGCCTGATAAATAAAGGAAAGAAAGTAGTGACAGAAATCAAGCTACTTCTAAGTTGCAGAACGTAGCTGCAGAGGGAGGAGATGAAGAGACAGAGCCACTACTGCTGGAACAGAGTCTTGTTGCCATGGGAGCAGGGATAAGGAAAGCTGGTACCCTGGAAGCAGTGACTGGGGACAAGAACAAAAAGGAGAGGGATAAGAACTTGGAACACTGCACATATAGGGAACAGGCTCATGCACACATCCCCCTGTATTTTAAGAAGCCCTTAATAAGCTGCCTTATTTCCAACCCACATAATCACATGCATGATGGGGCCAAGGCCAGAAAGGTAAAATTTTTCAAGGAGAATATGAAGTATCTGTTACAGAAGTTGTTTTTTTCTGATCAGTCTGGAATTTGTAGTTTTCTCTTCCCTTTGAGCTCATTTTAAAATACACATGGTATTGACATACAAGGTAAATATCCAAAATATCCATGCTCACAGCCTCATACCTTCTGATCATTAAGGAAAAGACAAAGACATTTATCCATGGAAACAGAAAATTCGGTTTTTCCCCTAGCAAGTGGTATATTTTCTCATAAGAGTGCAATGACAATTCTAATACTATGAGGGTATGGCTTATACAGAAAGATAATTTTTAAAAACCTCGCTAAATATTTCTGCTGACATTTTCAGTAAAATATAGCACAAAAATGCAAGCAATAGTCTCATGTCATGGGACATTACCATGCTCCAACAGGGATAAAATTGCTATAGAATTTAACTATGGTATTTTTAGTTTTGAAGTAAGTTACTTTAAATTAGGTTGCCATTTCCTGTCTAAAAATCATGTATAGCAATTTCCATTTTCCCAAACAGCAGGCATTTTATATGGAAAAGATCAGCAAAGAAACTTTTCTCCTTTGCATTTTCCAGGCACAGAGGGTAAAAATGGTTAATTCTTTTTTTCGCATGCTTATATATAAACCTTTAAACCCTTTGTCCCATGGTTTACCTGCATGATTTTATTTTCTTTCCTCCCAAGTCTGCCTTGTACTCATGCTCTTTTATTCTACAGTATGAGCTGATTGCTCAAACTCTGTGACCAAACCCCTCACTTTGTAACCTTTTTTGAAAGTGTATATTAATAAAAAACAAGCAGGAGTTGTTAGTGCAGCAAAAAACTAAAACTGCCTGTTATATGCAAAGTACATCTTTAATGATGTTTAAAAAGGAGCTAAACATCTCTATGGGAATTCTTAAAACACTTATCTCTTAGGCCCTTATTTAGTTTTGCAAGTCTTTGTTGTTTAACAAGCTGGAGAAATGGGTCATCTAATGTTATATTAATCAGTAAATTAATATTTTAATTTGATTTTCTTTATAGTTGAGATGCTTGCGGCATCTCCAGTGTTTTCTCTCTCTGTACACTGATGTTAAGCAGTATCATTATCATACTGTACCTTGGGGTTGTGAGATAACAGGGTCCAGTGATAGCTCTATTCTTAGGAGAGTGGGAGGTTTATGATGACACTTAGACATTTTAAATGGCACATGGAGGCTCTCGTGCAATGAAATGTCTTACAGCTGAGTCATAGGCTTTTCTACATTGGGCTTTTCAGTTCATATACTTGAAATCACACACTTTCATGTCTAAGCAGGTGATACATTTCACCAATTTTTTAACAAGATCTTTACAGTGTGCTGGAGTAAAAATTTCAATGATTCGGTTTTTCGTAACTAGTCCTATTTTGAAAATTTTTGATAAGTTGCAAGAGATATGGCTATGAATAGATGAAAAGGAGAGAAAATGAAAATTAATTCTTTTTATTTGAAGGTTAAGTTCCATTTGAATCTATTTTTTTTCAAATATCAGTCAGTCAAATACAGAAGGTTTGTTGACACAAGAAGAGACACAAACTTTTATTTAATATTATCAGCTCTCATTACCCTTCTGAAATGTGCTTGTAAATTCAGAATTTTGGTTAGATCAGGCAAGACTGTCTCTGTCCCTTGTGCATCTTTACAAGAGCTGACAAAGAAAGCTTTATGCTTTTTGCTCTCTTATGCATGACCTTTAAACAGGTCAAAATAGTGCTAAGATGGAAATGGTTCACAGGTTACTGTTAGGTGAGTACAAAGGAAGAAACAGTCTTTGTTCCTTTTACCTCCTTAGTCACAATCTGACCTTCTCACCTTCTCCTTTCCCTCCAGACTCTGTAATTGAGGATATTTACTACATCAAAGATCCCATGCCTAGTTGAGACCCCCTCCCTCTGTTACAAATACACAAATCGCACGTCCTGGTGCATGCTCGCTCTGCTCCAATGGTAAGTTACATGTCTGAGTGAAAATATATGCTTGGAGGTACCCTCACATACCAAGGTCAAAGCAAATCACATTCACACATTCCATATCACACTTGGTTTACTGGCCCTACCTCAGCAGATGCACCACAACCATATATGACTGTAAAACGACCAATACTTTATTGTTTCTTGAGCTTCACTGGCTTTGTAAGAGAGTCATTCACAAAAATGCATCCAAATGCAGGTTCCACTTATGCCTGCAATTGGGCAAGTGCAAAATTGCCTCAGGAGGAATGTAGGCATGGTGCCAGTTTCCTTCTCTCCCTCTCTTTTTTCTTTCTTTTTTTTTTTTTTCTTTTTTTTTTTCTTTTATTTTTTAAATAACTTATTAATGTGAAATGACATTTTAAACACTGCATAGCACAGGATTCTGGGTTTGGGGACTGAGTCATGTCTGGCAACACTTACTCTCAGTCAGAAGCTTTTTTTCCTGTCTCAGAATAGTGGTACCAGCTTTTCAAAAGATAAATCTGCCTGGATTGAGTCAGCCTCGAGGCCAGAAATGTTGTGTGGGCTGTTGGCTGGATGACTGCACCAGAATGTTTTGAAGTTAAAATAAATGGAAGAATCTAAATGAACGTGCTTATTATTTTAGCATAATAATAGAGTTAATAGATAATCTTACATTATGAGATCCATGAAAATTTTTGTGATGGATCATTGAAAACTTGCGGGAATATTCACATTGCTTTTGATTGGTACTAGTTTTCTCTGAGGAAAGTACTGAGGAAAGTCAATCATTTTTTTTACAAAAGCCTATAAATAGAATAACAAATGCCTGAATTAGTTTTGAATTAGAATGAAGTTCTGAGTCTTATTCAATGTCAAAATCCTTTTGAATTCAAGAGTAGGCTTACCTCAGTTGTAATATGAAGGACTTTTCTAAAAGTATGAAACTTCAGAGGTGTTTGGCTTCATTGTGAACATTTCACACATCTCCAGCTATCATGTTAAAGTCAGCAATTGCCAGTGACAACAGAATGAGTTTGTTACACATCACTGAATGTTCAGGGACAGGTTTGATGCCCTGTATGATTTTGAAGTCTTGTTTTTTAGAGCCTTCACAAAAAAAAAATAACATCTCTCTTCAAAAAGAGTTTCTTCAGCTCCAGAAGCAGGAAAGCAATGGACAACATAAGCAGGAGCAGCAAAGGTGTCTTAAAAAGGTGAGTGCTCCAGAAGGGAGCATGCATTGAAAAAAGAGGCAGTCCTCCTGAATTAAACCAAGTAACCTAAAGGCTCTGGCTAGTCTCCCATTTTTACAACATATGCAAAAAACAAGTTAGGGAGAAGTTTCCTCCTTTCACAAGTTAAAAAATAGATTGAAATTCCAATTCTTCTGTCCCAGAAGTCCAGCAATATTTTCTCTCTGTATTGATTATCAGTCCACTTCAGTTGAAAACAGTCCTGACTAAGGTCAAAATTGCTTTGAAAAGATTACTTTAAACCTGATAAAGTACCAGCACCACTGCACTATGCTATCAGATGGGTATTTTTGGAAAATGAAAGTAAATCAATATTAATAATATAAACCAGAAATTGATTGATTTTGCCATTAAAATATGTAATAGTGAAAGAGCCCATATCTAATTATTTCTGTTAAAGTCTGTAAGTAACATATTAATTAAACTGGATACATGAAAATATTTGAAGACATTTGTAAGACATTACTTGGGTCAACCAATTTTTAAAAGTAAAAGTTCTGCCATTAATAAACTGCAGAAAGATCAGAGCTGTTAAGCAATGAGGATGAAAGTCACACGGAAGGATGACTATGAGAAATTTGAAAAAAAAAAGAATTTGCAGTCTCCATCATTCTCTGTCTCTTACAGTCTAATAAGTTAACTTCTACTGACTGGTAAGAGAGGCAATAAAAACTGATAATTCTTTAAATGACACTAATTCCAGGATGTATGCAAAGCCTCACCAATGCCTTAGCATCTATCAAGGACATATTAAATAACTAAAGATAGTGGATTAATATTGTGCAACTATCTTCAGAAATACTAAACCATCCATTCCAACATCCTTACTAGCATTGATCATGAACCATTGAATCAGTACTTTATGTTCATTTCCTTTCATTTGCTTTATTTTACACTGGGGAATATTTGCATTTGTACTACATTCCTGTTTCACATCAAACACACTCTAAAATTCCTACCTGCCTTAATGCAATAGTAACTTTGGTAGCCAGTTACTGTCTTTGATAACTATGCTCATACCCCACTCCACCCAACAGAGAGACTGAAATCGCAAAAAAAGAAAAAGGGAAAAAAGGAAAAGGAAAATAAAGACCCAAAAGGCCAGTGATCTGATAATAAGATCAACATAGGAATAACAAATTGGTAAATTTGGAAATTAACATCTAATGTATGTCAATAAAGCTCTAGTAATGGCTTAAAAAAAAAGTTAACAAAAGCACCACCAACAAAATGAGGAATTAGAAAGCACATTAGAGCAATCAGTAAATCATTTTGAAAAAGGATCAAAATCACTATACAGAACTGAAAACCACTAAGTCAATCCTTATTGTCAAGCCTAATGTGATCCAATATACTGTAGTGAGGGAATAGGAAGGAAGTGTCTACACCACATGTTGAATTAAAGGGAATCAACCAGCCATTTACTTTCATTTATTTAGCAACCTTTGTGATGAGATCATCAAATATATTGTCTCCTCAGGAATCATAGAAGGCTGGTAACTTGCTCTCTTTCTTCTATCCCACCCTTTCCAACCTGATTTTTCCATCAGACTACTTGACCACTTAAATGCATGGGACTTTTTTAGGGAAAAGTTGTTTTTGCTTCCTACCAGAAGAAAAACATACTGAGATCTTAACGCTAACAGATTGATTTTAAGTCGCTCTGAAGGATTCACTAATGGAATTCTGAAGATTACAGTATCATAGTGCTCACAACAGGCTATATTAACTGAGACCAATAAGAAATAATTTGACAGCAAATGGTAAGTAAAAGGAAAAATGTTTCCTGTTCCACAAAAGCAAAATCAAACAAGAAAAATGTCTTGATGGCAACATTTTACCTATAAATCCAGAGATCACTGTATTAAACAGAGAGGACTTCTCTTATCTCTTGTTTTAGTAGGCAAGTCATCTGCTGCAGGAGTAATTTGTCATCAAAGGTGGTTCAGATGAGCTGTGCTCCTGTTTCTTCTATCTCACTTCCATGATGGGAACTCGAAACAACAGCCCTACCTGTAGATATTTATTCTGTAAAACACCCGAAGGAAGGTGAAAAGGATCACACAATGGGTAAGATTGAGTTTCCAAAGGCAGTTAGTACAACCAAAAAATCCATAGAACACAAGCATCTGGGTGACTCCATGGCTCGCTCTTCGCTGGCTTACAGGACCCCTTATCCACACTGTCTGTAAACGACCTGGCAAGCCTGCAAGAGCATTCAGAAATCCTTTCTTTGGTCCCTGCAGCCCCTCAGTACAGGTCTCTGTTTAGGCAACACTGCCTCATTCTGGCTAGTTCCAAATTATTTTGAATATTGCTATAGGGCTTCGTAATGAGTTATATTTATATTTTGAAAGCAACAAATGAAGTGTTTTTAGCTTTGGAGTTTCCTTCACCTACATCAAATTTGCTGAAGTTCATGTGCATTTAAAAGCCTACAATTTTTTCCCAGCTGTAGAAGCTGTTCCAATAGTAGATACTGCCACACTTTACAAGTCTTGTCTCAATTATACCAGTACATTGTGGTAGGAATATTAGTACTGAGACAGTTTCTCTGCTTGGGTGTACACACAGTGTAAAAGTAAATTTGCACTTCATGTTACTTCTAATACTCATGCTCCCATATAGTTTGAGATGATATATTCACAGAAATATGAAAGAGGTATCTCATATAAGGGATTTTCTTTGAAAAAGTGTGGTTAAACTGTCTCTTTTCATAGGGTTAAACTGGTTCTCTACCTGCTTCCATGAAAACAGTAATAAAGCCTCAAATGAAAGTTATAGATTATAAAAACATAATAAATATACTACTGGATAGAATAATAAATATTATAATAATAATACCACCACTTAAAAATGCACCATAAAATTATTGAAAGGTTGCACCAAACAATCTGAAAAGGAGGGAAGCCACAGGTTTAATTCTTTGTTGTTTCTTGGAATAATTCCAGTAATTTATTTTTCTCTCTTGAATAGCTTCTGCACGATTTATTGTCGTTTTATTCAGTAGTAGTGCTGATTGTATATCTCAACAGAGTTGAATTGGAAAAATAAACTGTTTATAATTTCAATCTTTTATCAAATAAAGTCAAAATATTATTCTTTTAAGTGTAAAATTTCCAATTAGTAATAGCTGAGGCATACATTATCTAAAACACTGTATTACATTTTTCTATACAAATTTGTCTGGCAAAGATTTTGAGAACCTATGAATTTATTTCTGGTTTTCATTCCATATGTAAAATAGTATATGTACAAAATTTCAGTACATGGGGAGATTTGCTGACAATTTACTTTGACACTTCACAATTTGTAGAGCATAACTCCTTGCTAAATTATGTGGGTTTGATTCTGCTCTCAGAACAGATTAATATTTTTAAATGTGGAAAAAACAAATAATGTTTAGCCAGTAAAAAAAAGAAAAATTAATACTCTTTAGATAATTTCTGATTCCCTTCTTCCTCTCATATTCATGCAACAAAAGCTGTTTGAGCAAACATTCACAAATACTAAAATGGAAGTGCACAGGCAGACAGGAAGAATGGCTTTTCAATTGGTTACTTAAAAGTCTTCCATTAGGTGTCAGCTGCTTACATTTCCAAACATTATATCCCACAATAATGAATAAAAGACTTCCTAATAAAAGGAAGGCTTTTTTAGTAGGAACATTATGAGTGCCTGCTCAAGACTAAGGTTAATTTTGTGCCTTGCATGAGCACTTTGGCTTGCAGATAGAGAGTTTGATTTAGGAATGGGTCACACTCCACAGACATGAAATATCTATCTGTTGTGTGAACAGTCATACTCTAGAGTGAATGGAATTTCTCAGATCAGAAGTAACTGGGTATTTTGTGATACCCGATCTCTCCCCCACCTGTGGAAACCTATTGAAGCAGCTCTACTTATAAGACATTTGTCAGAATGTTAATTGGAAAAATGACTTCATTGTGTGAGTCATACAGTCACCTCTGTGGACCTCATTAGGTTTAAATGAGCAGACTGAAGGCCAGAGCAATCATTCTGAGCACAGCCATATGTTGGTGAAGAAACTCTCTCAAAAACAGGCTCGTGGCCAACTTTGGGTACTTACAAGCGACTAGATGGAAGATGGAGGTCTTGGTGGCAGGGAACACACTGGAAACACTGACATATGTAGCATGTTCCCTTCCACAACAAAGGAAAATTTAAAACAAATCCTTTAAAATAGCAGATTCACTAGCTGGTAGGTTTTTAAATAGCTTGCAGCTTTTGAGTTGGGACAATGATATTTTTAGGTGGCTGTAGAACATGCTTGCGTGTAGCTGTGGGGTTCTTGCAGGACACTCCATAGCTCCGGGTTGAAGTCCTTTGGAACACAAAACATTTTGGTGGGAAATGAAGTAATTCCAGCCTGACTGCAAAAATTAGCAAGGACAATCAAAATGAACTATTGGTTGAGTCTGTGACTTTCTGTGAGAATATAAGCTATATTTATGGAGCTGCTTTTTACAAACATTTGATAATTAGGTAAATCTGGATGAGAGCTTTAGTAGAAAATGAAAACAACTCTGCCCCTCACAGCAGCTGAGAAGTAAT
The DNA here is from genome assembly GCA_013398275.1 of Promerops cafer. Taxonomy (NCBI): domain Eukaryota; kingdom Metazoa; phylum Chordata; class Aves; order Passeriformes; family Nectariniidae; genus Promerops; species Promerops cafer. The sequence goes on along the minus strand of VZSE01005451.1, from coordinate 1,683,567 downwards.
CTCCAGCAGCAGAAGTAGTACAAAGAGAGTGACATTCTACCATTCATTTAATTTTTTTAACCTGAAAGATTCTGCTATTAGGATATTGAGAAGTGCTGAGAAAAATATTATTGGAAGATATCTCACCGTCAGAAATGTTACCAGAACAAGTAAATGGAAGGAAGGTGGGATAACTATCTTCTTTTTATGTCATCTAAATATAATATAAATTTGCAATGAGGCTTAAAGGGACTTACAAAACTTAATTAGCAAACAGGGAATTAAACTCTGTATACTTTTTCAGAGGATACAATAAGTAATATAGTCATTAATAACTATCAAATAACCTCCCCCAAAACAAAACTATTGAAATACAAAACTTCTATGATTAGAGATATGTCTTACTTTAAATATATCTATTTTGAAGCTATAGATTAAGGTACTTCTGGGGGTGCGAAACTCTCAATAGTCTGACCTTTATGAAATTTATCTTAACTACTTATATATGTCTGCACTTCTGAAAAGTACACATTTTGCTTCTTTTTCTCAGTTGTTGTGCATACAGTGCTTTTTCTATCTGACCTCAAAATAAACAAAAATGAAGAAAACATTTTTAAAAACTGACAGCTCACTACAACTAAGCAGCTTTTAAAGAAGCTTTTAAAAACCAACAAACTACCAAAAAGAAGCCTGAAAATCTTGAAATTGTCATCATCACTTGAGAGACTGAATTGTATCTACTCAACTCCACTTTCCCACATGATGAAAGATAACTCTAAGACATGGCTTTGAGGTATCAAGCCCTCCAAAACTCTGCCCATGAAAGTCATGTTCTTCCAACAGGTATATTTTTATTACACTTAGTGTCATAATTGGAAACACAGAGATGAACAGCATTTCACAAAAATGGCCATAAAATCTTATGCTCCCATACAAAAAGCAACCAAGTCACAACTTGTTTGTAGCAAAACAAGAGGATAAAAACTAGTAATTAAAACACATTGGCCATTGTGAAAGCTCTCCCATCCAACAAACACATGGTTCTTTTTCCATGTACTTACCCAAGAGACAGAAAATATGCCCCTAAAGCACAGAGCTTAGTTTATAACACATGCAGTAACCTGGGTATCTGCATCAAAACACCTAAAATTTAGAGGTTCTACCCTGGATTCATTAATAGATTTAGGATTCAAAAGGCTCACCTAGTCTTTATTTTATTGAAGTTCTATTCAGAAATTTTAGGCATCTATCAATTTACGTATCACTTTTCAATTTATGTATCATGTATTTCCTATTCCTGTGGTTGGATGTAAATGTAAATCCTGCTATGTCACCAATATGACTAATCATTATTACCCAGCCAGGTACATCTTTCTAGTCATATTCAAAGAAGTATCACAATCAAACCTTCAAAGCAAAAATTTGTCATCTGAAAATTCTTTCTTCCTTTCTCTGAAGTCCCTTTGCACTTAGAGGTGCTGTCTAAAGATTATAACCTGGCATGCACAGCTGCTTTCACTCTCAATGTTTCCAATTTTGAGCTTTTTCTAAAAAGCCAAGCAAGGAACAAACAGCACTGAAGTTTATGTGAACCAATTATTCTCTGTGTCACCACTACAACATTATGATGGTATAATTCACTTAACCACAGCCTATGCAATTCCTGTGGATAAACAAACCCTTTGTCCTTGGTGTACCCATAAATTCCTTGTTCTTCCTCCCAGTATCTAACTTCATGTCCATCCTTAAATTATTACTCTCAGAGCAATATCTCCTTCTTTGAAAATAATAAAACTACCTACAAATTGTTGTTACCATGTAAAAAATTATTTTTCATAATCGCATTAAAGAAAAATGTAAATATCTGCATGGGGAAATTCTGCAATTATTAGTTAAACACTTTGATTCAAAAACAACACTGTCTTCTCTAGAAATTATTATCTATATTTAATTTTAATATTTAACAATTCCTTTCAATAATCAGCAGAATTCATGGAAAATACTTGCTTAATTGTCTACACACAATTGATTACTGGTATGGCTTGTAGTTTATTTAGTTCCATAAAATGGAACCATAGTTTGAGCATTTTAAAACACAGATTCATGTATGTTCAATATTTTGTTCAGTTACACTATTTGCCAATATTTCCTCCAATTACAATAACACATTCCAACTGCCTTTTCCATCTTTCTCATTTATCTTTTTTGTCCGCTTGGCAAGAAATATCCATAATGATGACTCTTTTCCTAACCTTTTATTATGAGACAGGATAAAAACAACATCAAACACCTGCTTCTCTGAGGTACGGCTGAAAGTTTTTTGTTCCTCAGCCTGTGTCACAGATGACAATGCAGAAGGTACTTTTCAGTTTATTGATTAGACTACTGGTAAGTTTGCATTTTTTCTGAATAAGCCTCTGCTCAGTGCACTGCCTCTGTACTTTCAGCCCTCTATACTTCCAACACTCCATTCCTGTTTGAACACTCTGTTGTTCAAAGCTCGTGAACTAAATAAAAGCATTCCATGGAGCAATAAGACTTCCCACAAAGTGAATCAACTGTTAGAGACCAGCCTTTACAAATATTTGGGCAAGTCTTGCACTGCATCAGATACAGAGAACAATACACATACGCAAGAGAGAACTCCTGTCTCTGATTGGAGGTTTTTCCAGCCTGATCATTGTTTCTATGAAATTTAAACAAATAAGGAAGTGCAATGTAAGAAGCTAGAAAGACATGCACCATTGAGAAAATTAAATGGCTCTTCCTGAATTGCTAATTTTTTTCATATAACATATGCTATTTTAATTATTAGTTATGCTGTTAAATTAACTGGAAATATATCATTACACCTTAATAATCCTACTGTAAGTGCAAAGTACATCCTTAACTGGGAACTTCAAAAAGATGCTTACATTAATGCAATACTGACATAGATTACAGGTGTCTTGTAAATTTCAAATGTTCATAACATTTAAAAATGTCTGCAAATTAAGAACTGATAAAATTAGACTTTGATAAATAAAATTTACTTCTTTTTCAATGTTTCACAGATCATACTACATGCCAAATAAGGTTTTTCTGCATAACCTTGGCCACATGCTTTCAAGTTTAATAGAGTTAATTTTCCCCACTCGATAACTATTTTGAGTTTGGTAGTGCAACCTGCTTCACTAATGGTGAATTTCTTCCTGGCACACAAATACTACTACTACTACTAGTATTGATGTATGTTTTTTCCTCTTTGTCTGCCTGCTGCCTACAGAAGAGCCATACAACACACACGCAAATTAATCTGTGGGAGATAATCCCAGTCCCTCAGTTCACTCATTTTAATATCAGGAAATAAGTTCAGTACTGAAAGCTCTGTAGCTCTAGGGCTTACAGAGCATTGCCACAAAACATATTTTTCTGCATGTATTGTTTAACTGTTATTTTGGACTAATTTTTTAGTTAGGTTTAATTACATAACAATAGTTGTATTTACATATCAATATAGATTTCAAAACTCTTGGAAAAAACTTGCTGTAGTTACTAAAAAGTGTTTTGCAACATCCCCTTTCTGTATTTGATTGTTTGCACACTACAGAAGCGCACCAAATCCATATCCACTTCCTTTGCCAGTGTCAGCTGGTGCACATCCAGGCCTGTGGTGGAGGCGGTTTGGTCTCGTTCCCCCGCTGGCTGCTAAAACTTGCTCCCTGCAACTCCCTTCCCCACAGCTCACTGCTTTGCCCGGCTGCTGTGCTCCTCCTGAGGGCTGCAGTGGCAATTCCCAGCTCTGGGCATATCTCAGCCAAGCCAAGCCAAGCCAAGCCAAGCCAAGCCAAGCCAAGCCAAGCCAAGCCAAGCCAAGCCAAGCCAAGCCAGCGCCCAAGCCTGGCCCCTGGTGCCGGCGCACTGGCGCCCATCTTCAGCCCTGCCGAGAGCAGCCGTCAGTATTTCTTTGGCAGAGCAGGGCTCGGCGTGCTCCGCGCTCTGGAGCCACGGGGCTGGGCTGGCCTTATCAGGCTGTGAAATTCCACCGAAACCAAGGGGATTGCTTCTGTCCAGAGGAAAGCATGCAGAAGGGCTGTCAGGATCGGCATCTTACGTACTACTCATGAGTGGAAGGAGGAAAATGGAAATCTTTTCAATGAGCCTGTTTGCTTTGTAATATAAAACCATGTAATGAAAGAACATTCACATCATTGTAATTTTCTAATGTTTTATACTTCAGCCATATTTTTCATAGCAATTTCTCAGATTTATCTATTTCAATTTTTTATGTTATTTCTTTTTTTTTGGTGGTTGTTGCCTGTTTATTATTGGCATATATTTTTAGTATTTTTCCTTTAGATTTTTTTTTAATTGACAAGATTTCATCTCTGTTTGTTAAAGAGAACCAGCTGTTTTCTTCAAAGATAATTTTCTGAAGCTGTTGTGTGCCATAATTACACTGCAATTACACAGCAATATCCATAAAAGCAGATGAGGATTCTATGTGTCCTTCTGACTCATTAGAAGTTGCAAAAATGATGGATGCAGTCTTTCCTAGCTTGACTATTGCCCCCTGTTGGCAAACCCAAGTCCTGTCCTATCAAGAAAGAGCTAAGGCAAGGAATAACACAGCCTTTGAAAGGAGATCAATTTCAGTTTTGGTAATGGGAACTCTGAGATAATGCTGAAGCTGGGAAGTATTTTCTAGGTGCATTTTATGGAGAACACTTTGAATGATTTTTTAATGTTTGCAATAAATCAGTGTTTTGCACACTTTCTGATAAATTATTCCTTTTCCCATATAGTCAAATTACTTGAGCAATTATTCTCTTTGCAGTTCAGTCTCACATTCATGTAATTTCCTTGCAAAATCCTTCAAACAATTTATTGTTTTGAAAGATATGGTCAAATTCTATTCAGTTTTGTTTGTTCAGATGTTCCAGCATGAATAACTTGAAAGAACTCAAAATATACTCATATGGCTTTGGAATACCTTAGATCTTCATGTTCTGACTGTGGAAAAGAAAAAATCAGAGAGCTGCTATTTTAACTCAAATCAAAGCAAACCAAACCAAATTCCTTCTGAATCAACAGACCAAAAATATTTTCATTCTGGAATGAGTTCTCAAATATTTAAGACGACAAAAGAGAGCAATTAGGATGGCAAGGGTGAGATTTGGATGGTGAGATTTTGGGGAGGTGTGGGGGAAGAAGGGGTTACTTGTTTCTTTTTTGCATTAAATATTGAATCAGGTGAGCTATTTAGTTTTGTTCATTCATTTCTGGTTAGGGTTTAGCATGGTCACTTTTAAAGATCCTTCATGATGAGCCTAAAACTAAGGTAAAGGGTCAGTGGGCTACTGGCACTGATTTTCAATGGACTCTTTTGCACTCCTGTCAGAACAGCCACTGAAGTCTCGATTTGCAAAAGATCGTGGCTAGGGCAGAACTTCAGAAAACAAACTCAGTTCATTAAAATCCTGCAAAGTTTAATGAGAGCTGAAAATCAGGAGAGACCTGTCACCACACGGATTTCTCCTGGCTCTGCTAGATCCTGATACAGTTTCAAAACATTTACTTTGGTTTGGGCAACAGGGAGGATTCTGGTTTAGTAGTCAACTGCTCAACTGAAGCATACAAGGCAATTATTAGTCCTCTAGTGACTTTCAGCAAACAGAGCATATTTAAACAGCAGAGTTAAATAAAACTTGGTTTAGGGAGTCTATTCTGGAAAAAAAAAGGCAGTGAGAAATGAACAGGTTTTATTTTAAGTTGTCTTTCTAGCTGTCATATCATCTATAATGTATATCTCAGCTTGCAGAATTTTTAGATGCTCAGAATTCGAGTGTTTCCTTTAATGCCAGACAAGGATGAGATTTTGTTAAGGCTAACACAGGGACAGGAATAAATTTTCTAATGTTCACATTTTTTCAATACTGATAGCTAAGGCAACTTGAGTGAAGCTTCGTAGGTCAGTGACTCCTTGTTTAGATCACTGACTTGACCGAAAATTATTTCATGTTGTCTTTTCCCTCTCTTTTCAGCAACAATTTATTAATATGTCCAAGATTTTTTTCTCCATAAAATTAGACTTGCGTGCCAAGACACTGTGGATGTAATAAAAAACCTACAGCAGGGAAAATGGAAATATGCAAAGGCACCATTTGTAAAATGAGGAACCAGCTGTCTGTCCACTGCAAATGCACTATCAATTTTGACTTTCTGTGTAGGACAGTAGTTCTTTCAATAAATAAGACAACTGCATAATTGCAAGACTTCCAGCTTTTCCTCCACCCAGTGATTGCTGACTGAACTGTGTTGATTAGCTTTCAGTACAAGGCTTCACAGTGGCTCTGCAATCATTCTGCACAGCTCATACCAAGCAGTATTTTAATTTGTTATGAGAAATACCTGCTGAAGTGTATTGTCGAAGTCACTGCTTTTATTCTGCTGGTCTTGTAGAAGACACTACTTTTGATGCCATGCATACATTTTCCACAGTTCTTTTGTATTTTTCTTCCACTATCACTTTTCATTCAATATTTAGAGTTTTTTCTTTAACTCAATTATTTACAGCAAAAATCCTCACCAAAATTACCCCTGTTTTGTTAAATTGTGAAACAGAACATTTAGCAATTCTATCAAATCTCTAGTAGTGAAAGTCAGCTCTTTCCCAGCTTGGTTTATAGGTTTTTGCTACTATATGTACTTAAAATATCAATAGTTAGGAAATTAGAATTCAGCTACCAAAGAAAAGTTTTTAAATATTGCAGAGACCACAAGCACAAAACTCACAAAAAAGTCATATTTTTACATATATAACTAAGACAAAATATGCAGCAGTTAAAGCTCATACTTTTCACTTTTCTCCACATGTAAATAATCTCTACATTTTTTGAGGCATAAAATTCTGGTGTTGAAATTGTGACTGCATGAACTGCATAGAATTAAAACATTATTTTTATCTGTCTAGATAATTTAGGCTCACTGCCACAGTTAGGGGATAGCTTTTTTTCCTCCTTTGGTGGTTGTTCTGAGATTAATACACAAGCAGTGCAATGTTTCTGAAAAAAGATGGGTTTTAACCCCTTTTAGAAGATTGCTTTAGTGTGACTGGCAATGGCACTTTCAGAGGTACAACAATCTCATGATTGCCATTCAACAGTTCACGCTATTCTCTTTTAAATATTTTCCTTTTCTCATTGAAAGCATATAACTCATAAAATCTTTTATTAAACTCTGCTGTCAGGTTATTTTTGGTTTATTTTTGAACTTTCATGCTGGTGTTATGTTCTCAATGGTGCAATATGTATGTACAGTACATTTCTCACAAACACTATCAGCTTCATTATTTGTGATTTAGGATTAAGATTTGTCTTTCAAATCCACAGTTTCTGTCAACTGCAATCATTTTCTGCTTGCCTTTACACATAAGATCAATGCTCTTGGAGTTCAGGTTTCTGCAACTGTCATCCTGAAGTTGATGGTATTTCTGGTTCTTTATTGCCTTTTGACATATCTGTACACTTAAGTACAATTTTTCTCCAGTGCCTGAGGCTGAGTTGAATGAAGTGGTCCTTCAGTTGCATTCTGTCATCTGTGTGTTGACCACGACCTTCATGGTTTATTTATGATTAGGAGGTTATGTCTTTCCTTACTCTAGCGATGGTATTTTAGCAAAGTTCTTCATAAATTTCTTAGTTCTGCAAATACCTTGCAATTTTGCAGGCTTGAGCTCTGCAATATTCTTCAATAAATAATAGGAAGGTAGCCTGCACTTTTAGAGAAACTTTCCTATATATTTCCAGTGCCAGCTTACATTGTGTCTCACATTGTCTGTTGCCCTGAAGAGCTGGACAATTAATGAATGACCTTTGCCATCTCTGGATTGTACCACTGTGAGTTGTTAGATGACATTTTACTGTGAACTAGTGCTCTGGTAACGAATCTGCTTGATTATGTATCATCTACCTGGGAGTGAATGTGTCTGGTAGACACTGAAAAGAATTAAATATGAAGAGCTTATGGCAGGATGAGACCTTTACAAGCTTTGAGCATCAACAGTTGATAAAATATGAACTAGACATCATTAACATTTCAGACTATGTATAGTGTTAATTGCATTTGGAATTTCAGCTGGGATTATTGGTATTGTTTAAACTTACACTACAAATTGAGAAATGATACTTCCTTGTGCAAAGCCCCTCAGTGAAATTAATGATATTATGCATGGTAGTAAACACCAGAAGATGACTTTACTTTCTAGCTTACTAGTCAGAACAGTTCTACCAATACCAGAGAAAACAGGATGTAAGTCTTGCAAAAATAAAGTTTGGGTAGATTTACTGAAGCTATCATCTAGCTGAAAATTACTTGTTTGCACAAATAAATGAGTATCTTCTCACACATACATTTTCACAAGAGATACGTGGATTAGGAAGAAAATCTATTTAAAATTCTATGTTGCTGTACTAGAAAGATTAATTTCCTCCCACATAATGTTTTTATTGTTTATAAATCTGGTGGAGCATCTCTTTCTTAAAATCACCTAAACTTTATTAAATTCATTGCCTTTAGGTAGCTAACACTAGTGCCAAGATCTTCACCTAGGCATTTTTCACATGCAGGGTTTGTTGTCTCAATATCCTCTACACTATGCTTCTTGTGAATGCTCTGGATTTCCTTCAGACCCTTCACCAGCCTTGCTGCCCTTCTCTGGACATGTTTGAGCATCTCAACATCTTTCCTACACTGGGGGGTGCAGAAGTGGACACAGTATTCAAGGTACAGCCTAACCAGTGCTGAGTACGTGCTTAAGAGGTGCTGCTCATAGTTTTAAACACTTTGCTGAAGACTTTAGCACACATTTTGATATTATGTAAGAACTAGCATTCATAATCATAAAGCCAACACTTCTGAGCAATTTTCAGAAGAGAAAGCTTCATTAAGGCAAGGGTAAACTTTGAGACCCTTGTCTAGCCTTTAACTCATCAAAGCATATAAATCCATGATTTTACTCTAACGTAGAAAGTACTACTAAATGACATTAAGCACTTTTTTAAAAGAAAAAAAAAGGTATGGTTGCATTTTTTAATTAAGCCAGAAAAATGAAAATGCCATGTAGAAGAAACATACCATCACCCTCATTGTCAATTTTGGAAAGAATATTTGCACTNGAAATTAAGAAAAAACTTTTTTTTTTTTTTTTTTTTTTTTTTTTTTTTGTAAATTATCTTCTCCTCTTTTGCCTCCTTTTTCCTCTTCTACAGATCACCAGTAAGCAGGAGAATCTCTTCCAGTCCTGATACACCAATTTTGTGTATGTGAATACAGTTTCCTGAGCATGAAGGCCATGACTTTTTTTGAGAACCGACTTCCTCACAACATAGGTGCTCTTACAAGAATCTCGGGCACACAAAAGTTTACCCCAGCTCATAGGTTTTACACTACATCTGAATAAACTCATCACTGGTCAAGTGTCTGGAATCAGTATTAAGAAAGATCTGTTTATCTATTTGATGGATGTGATTAGTAATTCTGACTTTACCTCTTGGATTGTACACACTGAAGATATTAAAAAAAATAAAACCCCAAATAAAAACCCAACAAAAATGCAGAATCAGTTGATCTTGACACATTAGTCACAGACAAATGGAAATGGCAGGACACAAGTCCAGTAATGAGTGTCATAGTTCAAAGTACAAAATCACAGCTAATTTGTAAAACTGTTAACACACATAACATTTACCCTTCTATTTAAAAATCTGCATTATTCAAAAGGTTTAAGGGAAAAGAAGCCAATAATACTTGATGATTCATTAGTTTGAGAGGCATACAAGCTCTTGTTAAGACAATTAAGGCTTTGGTCACAAATCCTTTGGTTTTATTGATTTGGCAGAAATCATAACCCTGGCTCATTTTATACTTAACACTGAAGAGCTCTGAACAAGGGGAAGATAGGTTAAGCAATTATTCTGTGATATTTGCATTGAACTGATCCTGCAGTTTAAAAACACCGATCATTGACCAAATGCTGTAGTATGATGTAATGTGTCTACAGCAAGTGCCATTCATCCTGCACAAAAGGCAAATAGAAGGCTTCTATATTCATATACTGAAAATTTGATAGGATAAAATGTCAATTTTTTCCAAGCCCCTCAGAGAAAAGCCTTATATGTATAGATACTCTGATATATTATCTATCTAAATAGTACCCTTTCACAGATGGAACTGTTACTTACAGAGGGTGCAGCTTTACTTTCTTTCTAAACACCCTTTCAAATAAGCTGTGGAAATCTGCCTTGTGATCAGTAGATTTTCCTTATGAAAGAGTTCTATATTTTAACTTCTTTAAGCCCTCTGCTCTGTTTTGGGTACATGAAAACCTTTATCAGAGATGTTCCACTCAGAAGAGGGAGATTTCAGAACCATCATGAACAGCTCTCTATAAGCATCAGCTCAAAGTCCAACAGATGCCAAAAAGAAAACCAACAATAAAATGCTGGACATCATCAAGAATATAACTGAGGATGAACATAAAATATAATGCTGTTACTATGCATGCAGCACCCTCCATATCTGCAGGACACAGAGTCAGAAAAAGCAAGGGAAGAACAAATAAAATTACTAAGGGCATGGTGCAGCTGTCTTGAAAGAGAGACAGAATAAATACACAGATGTAGGGTTACCTGCTGAAATTCATTTCAACTTGGATTAAAACAAGAAAATTCTTCTTTATGCAAAGGGCATTGATTGTGACTTCCTGCCCAAGACAGAGTTGGAGGAAACAACATGTTCAAGAAGTCATTAAACAACCATATTATGGTTATGTCCATATTATGAACAACCATATCCAAAAGCAGACAGTAAGGGACATAGGTGGGGATGCACCCTCTATTATCCTTCATCTGTTAATTGTGGATGTTAGGGCAGGAAACCACAGTTAGTGGCTTGAGGCCTTCTTCTATTGCAAGTGCTAGACAGGGAGCAAGATGGACTTAGAGATGAGTTCTGTTAAAAAATATGATTCTTTAAGCCATTTTAAAAGTAAGGCAGTGAACATGTTACTGCCATGAATAGTCTTTCTAATTATGGGAATTTTACATAAGTGTATATATATATNCAGGAGTAAAAAGAAGTTTAAGCCTTGTATAAGCAGACTTCGAAGATGTTTTGGGGTTTTTCCTACCATTAAAATGACAAATAAATTAATGAATAGTGAAATATATATAAAAATATATTGCAAACAGTAGAATGTATCGTCTTTTTCAACTTAAATTGTCCTTTAATATTGATTTTCCACCTTTTATGTTCACAATATATTTAATATGACTGCCAATCTAAAATGTTTAAAACAAACATCATGGAATATTTCAGGAAGTTTATCTGAAATTCATGATTTCAATTTTTTGCTCTAGATGTCCACTTTTAAAGGTTATGTTCAGAGCACCAAAAAACACAATAGTGTTGTCAAATCAAAAAAATCTGAATGTCTTAAGTTAATTTGAAATGTTTTTAAACAATCCAAATTCTTTTCATTTGTAGAAAATATTTGGATAAAATCAGAAAACAATTGTCAGGACACAGATGCTGTTCAAAACCAGTAAACATCACTGTATCTCCCAATTTATTTGTCATGGATTATGAAACTAGTTCTAAACTTCTTGTGTTGAAAGAGTTCTGAATAAAATAGACTGTCACTGTTCAGAATGTTTGTCATTAGAGGTAGGACCTTCTTAATTTTACTTCACAACTAAAAATACTCATCACACAAGTTAGGATCTTTACTAACTGAAGAACTAAACTTTCATTTTACCTAAAACTTCCTATACTATTCAGCTCCAACATTTTAAAACAGTAACATATGGTAAGCAGCTTGTCAGAAAAAGGGGGATACTGAAAAATTTAAAACATAAAATTTAAAGAAAAAGGCTTCTCTTCCCTACTTTTCTGTAATGTCACTGTAAATCTATCTCAATTTGAGCTTATTTAATTCTTGCTGCAGGATGCACCAATCCTTTGATGCCCTCAAATAATCCTAGTTTGTGAGACTAGCTGGAAGCCTTACAGAAATGTCCACAGAAAGAGTCTTGACTTAGTAATTAGCCTAATGTTTGATGTGTTGGTGTCTCATGAGATGTCACTGTGATGAGTAATAGGTTCACACTAACCCACAGCTTCCTTCATGTTCTGCAAGAAAATAAGAAACTGTGTACTTTTAAAGTTCACAGATAACAATAATTTGTGAAGACTGGATCATGCCCAATACCACAGAAATTATAACAAGTTTAGATACTTTCTAGACAGGTAATTAAAACTCAATATTAGAGAGACTGGCAGTATTTTAATCATAGCACTAATCAAGTTGAATATTGTGTTAGAGTTTCACTCATGTGATCAAGTTTTCTTCTAAACACACATCTTGCAGAAACAGTTTTACAGGCATCAGCTGATGTGTGACAAACTGATGAGCAACTGGGAAATGTGCCTGCAGCTGAAAGTATTAGTCTTCATGGCTGATGGTACTTTGGGGTTTATTTTTCCTATGCTGCAGAAGGATGAAGCCACAACCATTCTGAACTTTCCCATACATGCAAAAAGCATGTGCAAACAGCCTGAAATCCCAGCTTTTCCACTCTGTCACTCCCTCAGCAAGATGAAATCACTGACACCACTTAGAATCCAGAGCCTCTCCATCTTCCGGTAGAAAGCTGCATGACAAAGTTTTCTGGTGATGGTACTCAAGCCACTACTGGTCTTTCAAATGTTACACAAAACATGAAATCACTTGGCTGGAGAACAGGTTATCCTCTAAACCTCATCTACATAATAACAGGTGCAACTGAGAGAGTCTCAGAATAGCCATCAGTCAAGATGCTTTGCTTTAGGAATCCACAAACACAGGTTCACAAGTTAGACTTGGTCCGTGGAGGAACTTGTTATATTTATAAACATGTTGTTCCCATTGGCCACAGAATAGCTGTCAGAAAGACAGAAACTTCTAATATCTGTAAAATTTTCCAGATCACAATTTTTAAAGACTTTGTCTGGCTTTTGAAACCAGCTCTAAACACACTGCTATAAGAAGAGAGATAAAAAATGCAAAAAGCCCATGTCTGGTATAATTTACGGCAAGAATAAAGCAGAATTATTTGTCAAAATCAGGGAAAAGTATTATGTGAATAGAAATAATACATCAAGGTAAGCAGGTAATATGCACACAAAAGGCATTTGGGGAGTTACTTTTAATAAGGGGGTGTGTGTGCACTTTGGAGGAAGCAGTACTGCTCGTTAAAATGTACACTTTAGGTCAGTCTTCTCTTAGGAGTTAATAGGGAATTAATCATCTGTACACCAGGGGAGAGTGGTTTGATCAATACTGAAACTATAACCTTCACTGAGGCAACATATCTAATAAGTACATCTTGAATAAAATTCCTTCATGCACTGACTCATTTTTCTTAAAACATGAAACCAATAAGCATTAGAATCCGTTTGGAGTGCGGGTGATCTCAGCAACACTTCTGACTGGTCTAACCAAAGTGTACCCATCTATACATCCACAGATAGGCAATAAGCACATCTAATACATTATTAACACAGAGTAAAAATAATAATGGATCAAGAATTAAACTTTCATGACCGATATGAAGGTCTGGTGTTGTGGCTATAAAAGAAAAAAACAAACCCAAACCCCATATTTATATAAATTAACAAAGAAAGTTAGAGATTTCCTTCTCAAGCAAATAACTAGGGAAAAAAAAAAAATCTCTATACCATTTGAAGCTTTTCACTGTGAGAGTAAATGAAGTAAAGAGTGCTGAATAATTATGATTTTTACAGAATTATAATAATTGAAGCATTGTAAGAGAAGCATTAGATCTAAAAAGTATGATATAAGCTCAAAGATCTCTTTTGATTCATTCTATCACATTTTTCTGGTTTTTTAATGGCTGAACAGGGTGTTGAGTTGGAGTAAAAGACGAGCAGGAAAAAACACGCTATATTTAGTATATCCAGATGAACTTTACAAATTTATAGGTAAATGATTCCCTGAGTAATCTATCTAGTAGTCAGAGGATTTAACCTATTGATTTACTTACTGTGGGGCCTGCAACTTACTCTAGTAAACTAATCAGCTCTAATAAACCTTTTGATGCACCTCTTATGTAATGAGCAGGGAAAAAGAGAGAAGTGTAAAGGTTGAAAGTTAGATGTTTGCAAATCAGAAACACAATAAAGTTGTGAGATTTTTAAGCAACTCCCCTACTTTCACACCTTTGCAAAACTATTTCAGCTAATGCAGATTGCTTTGGTAGGACTGATGTAGAGCAGGCAGCTGATTTGCTCTGTATTTTTTAAAGGAATAAGTAGAGGAACAGAGATTACCAAGAAGTAATGCTTCTCCTAATTCAAGAGAAACATTTGGTATCTACTTGTTTTATTGTACCAATGATGCAGTTTAGAAATACTGCTTTTGGTACATTTAATTAAAAAGCTCACTTCTTTTGTCAGACCTCTGGCACCAACCACCAGCCAAGTATTTCCAAGGGCTTACCAAGAAATCCGCTGCTGGGAATAATGACTTTGGCACAACTGTGATTCTTGCTTCTGTATGATCAGTCTGTGTCTTCTGCAAGGACAGATGAAGAGCTCTTTTGACAGCAAAACAGCAGAAATTGAGGCCTGTGTCTTAAATCAAGCAAAGAAAATGTTAGTTGAACTGAATTGTAAATTGTGGTGATTTATCTGCTTCTGTATTAACAGCTAAGACAAGGCAGGAAAATAGTGTAGAGTGGACAATCAATGAAAGGAATCACTATGACTTTCTGAAAAAGAAAGCTGTTCATAGTCATAGTGCTTATAGGGAATGGAGACAAAGACTTTGCCCTCACACCACCTCAGGCAACTCAGATTTACTATACAAACCAAAAGAGTTTTATGTCAGAGAAAAGAATATCTGGAGAATGTGTGAGGAAAGGGAAAAAAAAGTGCTATTGTGGTTTAAAGATATACTTCTACTAAAGTATAATGGGTAAAAGTGGACTTGAAACCCAAGTTATTGAGTCACAGTTTATCATTTCAGAGAAATACATGCATCAGAACCATATTATATCTTATTTTATTGAAATTTTTATTACATGATTTTCAAATGATCGCTGTGGTAGTGCTGTTTGGGAAAGGGATGAACAAAGACTTTAAAAAGACACTCACAGTATATGTAAAAACTAAGATGACAACTGCAAGCATCTAAGCAGAATTCCTTGGGTGGGTGATTTGTTCTTATGAGACAAATGCCACTAGGCAATATGCCATCCTGTTCTTCAAACATTTATATTCATCATTTAAACATTTATATTCATCCCTCTGTGGTAGTTCTTAAATATCCAGTTGACCCAAACTGCTTTCTTTAGTGGACTCTTGAGAAGGGGAATGGCTCAGTGCACAGGTGGGAGATGCCCAGACAGCAAAACAAGTCAGCTGCAACTCATGAGCAACACAGATCAGTTTTAATCATAGAATAGTTTGGGACTAGCAGGGACATCTTCACCTACATCAAGTTTCTCAGAGTCCTGTCCAACCTGACCGTGGATTGTTTCCAGGAATGGGGTATCTACCACCTGGGAAATATGTTCCAGAATTTTGCCTCCCTCATTGTAAAAAAAATTTTCCTTATAACAAGTCTAAGTCCTGTGACTGTGTTACAGCATAGGCAAAGAGGTCATGCTGCAATAGCAGATTCTGCCTAGACTGATCAGCCAGGAAGAAAAGGGCACTCTCACTGGTTCTTTCAGGTAAACAGACACATGCCACGGCTCACAGGTCTGGGAAAAGCAGAGCTTCCTACAGTAAGGAAGACAGCTGAACTGAGCCACGTTAATCCATTATGTAAGTAAGAAATGGAGAAAGTAAAAAAGTTAAACAGAGGGAAAAAAAATAGTGGCCAAAATTACTTTGTTTTTAAATATTTGAGATGAAACTAGTAATAAAGTAGAAAACTAAATGTCAAAAGATTATTATCCTGACAGTGTCTTATCTAGTTGGGTTTTCAAGCCCATGATTAGCTTCACTACCTTGTGTTGTGAAAAGCTTGGCTTGCAAGTTGAGGTTAAGAAGTGCAGTAAGAGATGCAATGCCCTAACTGCTCCTGTTTTCTCAGCAAACAGATGATATAGAGTAATTATCATTCACTGATAACTGAGTGTCTCTCTTTTTAGATCTTATATTCTCCATAAGATAATTTTGTACTTAGAATAGAATTTTCAAGAAATCAGTCTGTCAACATAATATGGTCTTGTTATTGCAATACTTTAGCTTGTAAACAACTTTTCTACTTTTTTCCCTATTTTAGATTGACTGAATTACATAAGTAATGTCACATTTATGATTAACAGTGAGCTATTTACCCAGGGACCTAACCTCTGTTGGAAAGCTACAGACACTTAAAATTCTAAATCACTTTTAGAAAGCTACAGAAACTCCTATGTCTTTTAAAAGTGGGACTGAAATAATTTATCAACTGTAATACAACAAAAGCAAGAAAAAAAAACAAAATAAAATCACCTGTAAGTCATTATTTCAGTGTTTACTGAACAAGTACAGTTTAGTATTTAAAAATAGAAAATCCTGATATCTGGGGTTTGAATTTCATTTTGGCCTTATCAAGGGCAAATGTCACTCAGAAGTTGGAAGAGTGCAGCAGGAGGAGAGGATGAAGATTTTCAATAACTGCCAGCAGCAATGTCACTCAGAAGCTGGAAGAATGCAACAGGAGGAGAGGATGAAGATTTTCAATAACTGCCAGCAGCATGTGCACTACAGGAGAGATCAGGGTCCTGACCAAGTGTTCACTGTATATTCAATTCTCAGCAGTTTTGAGAATACTTAGACCATGTTTCTCTCCTGCACTTGAGGAATGAACTAAATACCCTCTACTCCTTAGAAGGGTAAGAGTGTGGAAAAATTTATTCATTTACACTCGAAAAGTGTACTTTTTCTTTATTTTTTTCATCCAAAAGTTCAAAAACTTCTCTTTCTTTCAACTGCTTTTTAAACCTTTGAAGCTTGGCAAAGAGATCAACGCACTTAAGAAAAACACGAAAATGTTAAATCTGCTGTTTCAAAGAGGCCATTTTGATTCTGATTAGAATTTCTTTAAATTCAAGTCCAAAATCTGTGGAAAATTAGTCAACATTATTCACTGGAAGAAAGCAGTTGGAGACCCCTCATTGCCAGCATCATAACCTTCTTAATTTATTTCAATCATGATATTTAATAAGACATCTCAAAACATCTGCTTGAAACTTGCCCTCCTCATTTTGCAAAATCTGTATGCCTGAATACATAGAAGCCATGCATTAAACACGATCAAAAGGCCATTCCAAAGATGTATGCTTTCACCCAGAAAATATTAGGGTGGAATAAAAGTACATCCCCCACCCCATCCAAATCTCCCCTTAATAAAGGGCTAGCGTTTAATCCCAGTTTACAGTTGGATCTGAACATTCCTAAACAGTGCAGCTCCACACAACCTAGAGGAGTTACTTAGAACACAGTCTGGTTACAGACCTTGAAGTCAAACGACCTCCTTTGCTTACAGAGATTTAACCCTGTGTGTGCCAGCTATTCCACTCTCTGATGGCCTATGAGCCAGCTTGTTCACCTTGTGGGCATCCTCCATCCATCCATCCATCCCTCCCTCCCAAGGCTGTGCTACTGTAAAGAATGAAAGGAACAGTGGTATCGAACTCTGATTTATGGGGGATAACTTTTGTGCCCTTTATCCAATGTCAAGATGATGTGAAAGACTGAAATACAACTTCGGCAATGGGCTCAATGCTTCTTTAAGCCAAATTCCCTAACTACTGGGTTATAGAAGCAGATATATTTTTAGTCCATTCCTGTGGCCTAATACATCACTGATTACCTTCTGCAGAGAAGGGATTTGAGTATATGATCTAATCTCTAGGATTTTCTCTAAAAAAGAATGACACCAACATGTTACCAGCATCTGATTAAAAGAAAGGTATGAGCTTTACTTCATTACTTTATTTTCAAGAGCAAAGCACAGATAGTCCCTTTCAAGGAAAGGTTTGTGATGCTTTTGGTCCTTAGTGACCATTGCCTTAGAAAGGCCGAATTTGACATGCAACACTATCAAATTGCCATACAACTTTAATCTTACTCCCCCCTATACCTCTACTGCACCCCCCTTCCCCCCCCCCTTCCCCCCCAAATATATGGGGCCCCAGAAAGCAAATTCCTTATTCTTAGGGCAAAAGGGCTATAAATTTGGCACTGCTGTAGCTGGTGCAGCTCATGTCTCATTCACAGAGTAGGGTGACATGGCAGTAACAGTCAGGTATAAACTGACACACATGTATGGGTAAAACGTCTGAAAAGGTTTCAGTGGCTCACCTTTGTTCAGTTCACCCATCTTGAGTCAGCTCTGTC
This sequence comes from Promerops cafer, assembly GCA_013398275.1. Lineage (NCBI taxonomy): Eukaryota > Metazoa > Chordata > Aves > Passeriformes > Nectariniidae > Promerops > Promerops cafer. The sequence continues at coordinate 1,665,156 of VZSE01005451.1, read as the reverse complement.
CAGGCCTACAGGTGATCCTTCCAGAACCGTGTAAATGCTGAGATTAAGAAGCAGCAGCTTCTTTGTCCATGTTAACTACATTATTTTACAGTATAAAATCAGATCCTGGCTTTATTAGATTCTCTCCTTTGCCTCTTGTCCCTCTTTCAGCGTGGGAGTGAGAAAGGGAGAGACAGTAATTAAAAAAAACAAACCCTAGAAATCAAAAGTGTAACATTTCCCACTGTTAACTACATGAATTTAGGTTTTGCCAAGCAGAAAAATACATATTGAAACACAGCCAACATTTATAATCTTAACTTTTGTTCTAACTTAATTTTGCTTTAAGGTTCTAACTGCAGCTGTTTGGGGTTTTTTTCCCTGCACTAGTTTAAGACTGCATGCTTGTTGCATCAGGCCAACTTTGCTGAGCTACCGAGTTCCATTACATACACACACAAAAGTACAGTATCACCTCATAAAACACTTCCAAGCTTCATCATCTGAGTACAGATATGACAAGGCTGTTTATCAGTAGGTAATAAGACAGATAATTTATCTGTACAAGCTCTAATTGGTCTAATTCACTAACTGACCTCTCACCACTTGATTCACTAGTACAATTGAGCTCTGATAAAGCCTTTAATTGTAAATTGCACACAGCTGTGAGCTGCTTCTCACGCTGGCACAAAAACACTATCATCGACTGTTTCATCTCTGCGACCTGCTAATTTGGAGCATATGTAACTGTTTTTAATGCTGAAGGCTTGACATACCACAAACAGCAGATGTTGCAGCTGCCCCTGAGACGCTTTATTTAATTCAATTACGTCTTTTGGAGATATGTAAAAAAGCTAGGCGAGATGAGAGAGGGCAGGAGAATGTTAAAAATGGAGCCCCTGGTTGAGGCCCAGGTGGCTCGATAGGCAAATGATTGGGTGAATGTCTAAATGATCTTTTTAATTGAGTAGACTGACGGCTAATCAGGGTCATGAAGTGTTATCACACTGATGAGCTGAGTGGAGCCCTGGGCTGCTCTGCAATTAATGCTGCTTTTGTGAAAGGAGAAAAAAGGAAGATAATGTATACCATCTGGCAATTGTTTATGATAAAAGCAGCAGTTTGCTACAAATTCAAGTTAAATGCTATTCATAACATTATTTCTTCTGCTGCTGTGGAGGGCAAGGACATAGCGCCCAGGCCTTTGTCTGACTTTCTCATTCTCTTTCAACAAGCAAAACATTCATTTGCTTCCACGTGTGTTATTATTAATTACTTGCCTGCTTGCTAATGTATGGCCCAAATGATGCTCTCTTTGAAATGCCATGAATAAGTCCAGCAATCTAGATTTTGGATGCTTCATGCCAAAGCATCCAATGAGATAAAAATGAAGCTAAGGTCTCAACTTCTAGCTAAAAGCCAGAGAAAACAGTTGTTTTGTCAGTGGTGGGTACCCAGCCCCCTGCCCCCTGCCCCTCCCCTGTTTCATTTTAAGGAAATTGAATCTTTGAAAGACACACTCAAAGGTTCAGAAAAAAAGCATGGTTTTGATAAGGAGCAGGAAACTAAAGTTGATAAATGTCTATGTGAAGGAGTTTCATTAGGCCTAAGAAAGTTTGGCTTTACAAAAGAAAAAACCCGTTCACCAGCAAGTCAGGGTTGTTTTGGGGACTTGGCTTTCTAGCAAGGTAAGGAGAAGTAGACAGGTACTGGTGATAGCATAACACTGCTATCATCCCTATAAGTAGAATATTATTCTACTACTAGGTAGAAGGACATGACAAGTGGGAAAAAAATAATCCTGCCAATTCTTCTTAGGTTTTAAACCAGTTGGGAGCTGGAAATAACACTGCTGGGGCCCTCCTTAAAGAGGACAACCAGCAGTCAAGTTAGGGAAAACTTAACAATATATAGTGTCACTTCTGACAAGAAGATGAAGCCTTGGCTTAAAACTTAGATATTAAGAGCTTATTTATTGCTTACAGATTAGTTCTAAAAATCAGGTCGTTCCAATTCCTGGCTGTGTCATGAATATATTGCACATCCTTAAGAGAGTCACTTCACTTGTATGTGCTTTGTCTAACAGAAAATCTAACCCAATATTTTTTTAAAACCAACACTGAAATCAAAGTTGATCAAAACTAACAAATATCTGTTTTGACTCCTCCTTAAAACTTGAAACGCTAGAAACAGAGACTGTCCCTCTGCCAGAAAAGATGGAAAGAACTGGACTTTGTTAAGTTTCTTTAATTCTTGGGGTGCTGGAAGCATGTGTTGTGTATCAGCTTTTTTATTGTGTTTTATACCTTTTTACCTTATGACTCGATTGAAGCATCACATGTGTTTTCAAAGCAAGATATTGCTGGACAGTACTCTAGTAAAAGGAGGAATAACCTCAAAAGCAAAGCAACAACCTCAGATCCTAGGAGTTTTTGTCTTAACCCCTTGTTAGCTTTTCAGTTCTGTGGACCAGAGATGAATATATCAGTTATCACCTGCGATCACTTGTTATTTTCTGTCCTTACTAACCACTGTGTACTGAAGATGCAATATCAGTAATGTTTACAGAGACCATCTGTTTGCAACCTAGAGAAGGATATGCTGCTTTAAGGATTTCACTCAGCAATTCTCATGCTTAAACCATGCTTTGAGTCAAACTTCTAGCTATGATTAACAGACCCATGCTATTGATGTACACTGCAGACTTCTTAGCAATTTCCTACCTTCTCCCCACTCTTTCAGGTACTGCTACATTCAGAAGTGCCTGGGAGACTGTTTTCTCTTCCAGGGGAAGTTTTACAAGATTCTTTAAGTTTTCTAGCTCTAAACTAGGAGAAAATAACAATAAACAAAATGAAAAGAAAAAAAAAAAAAAAAGAAAAAACAAA
>VZSE01005451.1:1651721-1662255 GCA_013398275.1 Promerops cafer | reverse complement strand
CCCCTGTCAGCCAGGAGCTGCAGCTTCTCAGGGTTGACACAGCCACCAGACCCCTGTGGGAGGAGAGGAGAGGAGAGGAGAGGAGAGGAGAGGAGAGGCCATGCTGCTTTCTAGGCTGGCAGTTCTATGCTCAACTCTACATGAAGATATGTGAAAAACCTCCCTGAGCCATCCATTAAACTCTGAATTATAAATACGAGTTGAAATGGTTCTACAATACCTCATGAAATAAAGGCACATCAAATGTTGATCTGTCCCCAGGCTCAGCTCATGGATTTAAACACCCTAAATGGGCCAGATGAATAGTGGGTCAATGCTTCTATTGCTCGCTGATCAGAAATCATTGCCTTATTAAAACAGGTAAATACCATCTGGGAAAAAATGTTTCCATTTCAAGGAACAAGTGCATTCTGAGAAAAATATTCTTAAGAAATTTCCCAACAGTATCTCTTCAACAACAGCTGTTCACCAGGCTACTGTATCATCATCATAGTGAGAGATACAAAAGGGTTTTTTTACTGAACAATTGAGGTAGAATATTACCCTACTTAATGTTTTAATATGGGCAAAATAAAAAAAAAAAGAATAAAATAAAATATGGCCAAAATAAAAACAAAACACTAGGGAAGAATGCTGTGCTAAGAGCAACATTGTGAGTTGTGTTGGGAAGAAGTGCCTACTGAGGGTGTTTTGAGAGTACAGGAAGTTATCAGATATTGTAGCAGGCAGCAGCTCGTGTTAAGACTATGGAGTTAGACAGAAATGTTGCTACTAACACCATGCTTTAGAAGACAGCTTAAAATAATACTCAAGATAGTCTTTGTGGCATTTTGAAATCATGACATTAAGCTCTGAATTATGGATGAATGTTGCTTTATTTTAGTTTAATAAAGGTATTCCACTTTTTCTCTCAGACTAGTATTAGACAAAATAAAAAAGAAACATTCTTTCCAAGATTTAATATGCTATTTGAGTTCCCTTCTGTGATCACAGTTTCCTATTCTCTTTCTGATTTTTTTAGCTACAGACTAATGTAAAATCTTCACACATAAAAAAGAATTTGTAGTGACACTTCTACTTATTTCTGGAAGAGTTTAGGTCTCCTATATTTTATACACTTATAATGAGACAGCATATGAATTCTATTGTTTTAATTTCTTTATGGTATGACAAAATTTTTTTCAGGATGACTGGGACTACCTGAATAGCTGAACTTTCATTTTGATGACTGGACCTAAAAACACTATCATTTTTAGTGAACTAGGTAATTTCTTTCTGCTCAAAAAAAGAAAGAAAACATAAAATATCTCTATGTTGGCAGTCTGAGAAGTCCTCTGGAAGTGTAAACCTGAATTAAAGGCCTGAATCCAGGAATATTTGAATACTTTGTAGGACTATTTCAACAGAAGAGATTAAGGGAGAACTATCTAAAAATATACTCACCCAAATATTTGGTTCACAGTCCTATCTCCATGCAAATAAAGAGAAGGAAGAAATCCTCCTTCCTTTGTCTCAGCTCTATGACAAATATTTGTACTGTTGGACCCTAAAAACTTTTACCATAAAAAAAAAAAAAAAAACTACTTCCTCTTACTAGGAACAATATGACATTGTTATCTTAAAAGTGAATTTAAGATGTTGTTCTGCCATACAGACTCACCTTTACCATGCTACAAGTCTGTCTGTTGGAGAGGAGTGCAAAAATCTCATCTGGGCAATCAAATCACTATGCATTTTATCAGTAAAATTATGAATACAGATTTACATGATTTTAGAATTTCATTGAAACATCAATAACTATTCAAGTAGATCCTAATGTCCTTTCTTGGAAGGAAAGTACCTTAAACTTTTATAAAAAACACAGGCTGGCACAATGACTTACAGACTCTTTGAAGTGAAATGGATCTGAAAAGTAATGCTGCTTTGCCTTCAGTTCAGAATTCAATATGGACCCCATTCTCCTCCTTCCACAGAGCTCCTGCACTTTGCATATGGCTGGGGGAGAGACCAGGATATTATTTAAAACTCACAGGACTGTCCCATGTGTTCATAAAATCCACTGTTGCTACACAAGGACAGGAGAAAAAAACCTCTCCTGGGTAGGATCATTCTTTCAGTTCCAGTGTTACCAACAGCCTCATGAGCTGGTTTAGCCAGAATTTGAATCCTAAAACTACTCCTGCATTAGGCTATAGGCAGTGCCAGAGCATTACATGAGCAAGGCATTTCAGCTCCATCATAATTTTACCCAGGGGACTGAATTCCAGAGGCACAGAAATATATGTGTGAAAACCTGCTGGATACAATATCTTCCCTAGATAAAAGCACAGGCAGAGAAACATAAGGTAGGCTCACACTGCTAGCCCTCTGAACATAATAAGATTTTTGCTATGTTCTCTTCCAAATTTACCTAGAAATGAGAGCATTCAAAGTGAATAGTTACACTAAATGGTAAGGAAATGTTTATGCAAAGTGTTTTCATTCATCATACTTCTGTGAATAATATTCTGGAAATGCCTCTGTCCCTCTGTTTAGTGTAAACACCTAACTTTAGCCTACCTTAGGTTTCAAACAAGGATGATGTTCAGAACAACTACATTAGATTACTTGAGTATTTCCCATGGGGTCAAAATCCAAAAGACAACTTTAAAACACATTGGTTGCTAAGATTGTGTATTCATCAAATGAATTTCAATTAGGTGAAGTAAGGCAAATTATATTTTGCAATGCAGTGTACAATCCTAAAATAAATCTGTGAATGAAAATATCCAAATGCAAACACAGGTTGATATAACTCAGAACATCCTAATTGCTCTTGGAAACAGGAGTCTCATAAAGTACATATAAACTGTGTCATCTTGACAAAGAGCACCCCTGGATCCTGGAGTTTTCTACTGAGTTTAAGTTTATGCTAAAATATAAAGGAACTATTTTCAAGGGCACAACAGACAGTTAGATGTCTAACTCCAGGCAAAGTCAACACCTGAGACAGTATATTATACTAAAATCTTGTGAAGATTTACAAAGCCTCTAAAAAGAGATAGGCAGAATTCAACCACTGATAGCTAAGTGCAGTTTTGTAACCCATATAAGACAATTCAAGACTGTTCTTCTGCCAAAAAGGCTATTCCTGACTTTCCACCACCTCATGACCATATATTTTATTGTATCTTTCTTAAACTGGAATGAAAAAAAAGCAGAAAGTTTTTACTTTTTTTTGGTAAGATTATTTTTCCCTTTGTATGAGGTAAAGAAAAGAATGAGTATGCGGAGGAAGGCAGGAGCATTGTAACATTAAATTAGTTAAAAAGTTGAAGAGAGCAAACAGAAGGTGCAAATTGTAGTGACAACTTACATTTAGAGATCAAAATTCCTATGCCTCTTCAGCCTAGTTATGTCTTCAGAGGTCCTATTAAGTATATGTTAGATGTACAAATTAGATACTAAGCAAACATAATATCTATTAGATATTCTTGAAGCTTTCTAGCTATTTTAAGACAATACAGACACAGCTATGTAAATACTTGGAATTTAATCCTTAAAAATCCATGTTCTCAACACAGACATATGGCATTTGTTAAAATTCAGAGCAAATGTGTTTTCCAAATCACTTAGACCCAAACCAATGGAGAAAAACGAAAAAACCCACCCCACAGTTGTTAAAAATTTTCCTTTTGATTTTTTACCCTATTCTGCAAGACATGACTATACTCACATTATTACCTTACAAGATACCTCTCTCATAATAATACAAATTAAGTTGAAAAGTTTGTCCTCATTATTTTCAAAACAAGCATATTAATTTTCAGTTCAAACTGTCCTAAATTTTAGTTTCTTTCCATAATAATTTTAAAGGCGTATTTCAAAGGGAAAGAAAACCAAACCAAAGAAATATTTTAAAAATAATGTGTTTTTAACTCCAAATATTTTTGGCCCCCCAACACTTCTCATTCAGCACTGCATGTTCACAAGACCAAAAGAACAACCTCTTTTCCCACCAAACTTCAGTATTCCAAACAATGAACCACAGTTCAGACAGTTCAGTGACAGACTGAGAAAATTAAAACTGTTCAGCCTGGAGAACAGAAGGTTGCACGGAGACCTCATAGCAACTTCCCAGTATCTGAAGGGGAAACCAGAAAAGGACTCTTCTCAAGGAACTGTAGTGATAGGACAAGGAGTAGTGGGTACAAACTGAAAGAGGGAGAATTCAGGTATTTAGGAATATTTTACAGAAATTTATATTAATAATTTAGCTATCAGGAAGAAATTCTTTATTGAGAGGGTCCTGAGACACTGGAAAAGGTTAGTCAGAGAAGCTGTGGATGCTTCAACTCTGGCAGTGTTCAAAGCTGGATAAGGCCATGAGCAGCCTGGTCTAGTGAGAGATGTCCCTGCCTGTGGCAGAGGACATTGGGACTAGATGATCTTTAAGGAGCCTTAACATTCTATGAGTCTATAATTCTACGATTCTAAAAAGGCATCCAAATTTTTTTGAGTTTTCTTAATCAAACAAATGGTCACAAGTGTTTCTTCCCTGAAGAAAGCATGTAGTTTAGTGGCTGCTCCTTCAAGTGCCTCTGTTCTGCCTAATTTTAAACCTAAAACTCCATTTCATATACCTTAGATGAAGCTCAGCTGAAGATAACTTTCTTATAACTTACTAGACAGCCTGGGAAATTTTTATTAATAATGACTAGGAATTAAATTTTAATGTAAAAACCATTACAGAGTATAAATAGAGTGTATTCACTGCTAACAAAACTGCAATGTAGCTCTTATAAGCAACTTAGGTTTTCAGAAAGAAGTGGAAAGAAAGCAAAAAAAGGCTTGTTTCAGATTTATCATGGTGTACATGATCACCAGTGATATCTGTTTTCTTTCCAGGAAGACAGACATTGGATTACAGCAACAGAGAAGTATCAAGCCAATCTGATGCTCCTTGGAAAATGAGTATAATAAGGATCTCTGAGAATAGAGTTTTCATGATTCACTTCCAGAAGGGACACTGCTGGAGATTAAACAAGGTGAGGTTCAGCAGCATCCACTGTGCATACACCAATATTTGCAGGGGGGAAATCAAGCCCTGAGCCTGTTCTTGTACTGTGGTATTTCTTGGCCAGAAGAAACCACAAAATACCCACACTCACATATGGATTTGTTTCCAGACCACAGAAGTTTAAATAACATTTAAAAAATACTTTGAAGGAAAACAAGTGAACTTCTAATGATAAACAACTTCTGTGAGACTCTATATTTATACCACTCCTTTCCATGCAGAGCTAACAACAAAGGGCTTGAACAGTCTGCAGTGTTCCACGGTCTACCACCCTGCAAAGGTCACAGTGGGAGCCCAGCTCTGCTCTGTGCCTCCACCAGGAACTCAGCAAGGTTTTGGCTGGCTTCCCTCCCTCTGCCCTTAGTCATCCTGCAGTCTGGGGATGCAAGATCTGGATGGTGAGAGAGAGAGCTCATGCTAATGAACCCTCCTTTTCATGAGGCTCCTATGCCTAAATTCATCAGGCACTTTGGAGAGCCATCAACTTATCAACAGCCACATGGTGAATGTTTTAACTCCAGGCTGGTGTATGCTCTCTTTTGGTGCACCACTGTGGGCAAAGAGACTGAGTAGATAAGTATATGTTGATAGATGAAATGTTACCAACACCTCTCTTTACTTACTCACTGCTTACTGGACTCTTTTTCCAATATTAACAAAATTAAAGCAAAACAAAGTTAAAACAAAAAAAAAATCAAACAAAAACAATGAAGAGGAAATTTGAAGTAATTCCATGTCTTAAGCAGAATATTTTAGAAAAAAATATTATCTCTCTCTCTCTATATATATATANTTTGGTGCACCACTGTGGGCAAAGAGACTGAGTAGATAAGTATATGTTGATAGATGAAATGTTACCAACACCTCTCTTTACTTACTCACTGCTTACTGGACTCTTTTTCCAATATTAACAAAATTAAAGCAAAACAAAGTTAAAACAAAAAAAAATCAAACAAAAACAATGAAGAGGAAATTTGAAGTAATTCCATGTCTTAAGCAGAATATTTTAGAAAAAAATATTATCTCTCTCTCTCTATATATATATATATTTCTTTGCATTTAAGACAATGAGAGATATCCTGAACTCTTTCTTACTTTTCTGAAAGGTTTTGAGTACACTATCATTGTAATTGCATATGCAGATATCCAATGCCTTCTACCTATCCTATTCTTCTTTCTACCCAGTACCTGCCACTTTGCTGTCTGCTGTGCTTTCCTCTGGATTTCTTTGTAAAGAGACTCTCACTATCAGCAACAGGCTGAGTGTGCTGCCAAATGCAGGAACACGTGTGTACATAGACACAGAAAGAGAACAAATTTTCCCTCAGTTCCTCTTCACTTACTGGCTTTAGACCTTGCACAACACTATAGTATAGTAGCCCTTGAATCTCCACATTCCATTTTGTAGGTCTAAACTCTTCATTTGGTGATGCAGTCTCTTTCCTCTCAGGAATAGAAAACTTTAGTAAGAGTTCATTGGAAAAACAAAAGATGTTAAAGCACAAATGGGCAATTTAATCTGACTGGGAGTGAAAACAATCTCTGCCTAGAAACAGAAATTAAAATTATACCAGTTGAATATCTTGCAGATTCTCCAATGACTCTTTGAATTGCAGTAGGAAATTTTGGATTTACATTTGGCTTTTGCTGTTCAACAAAAGTCTTATTAAAAAAAAAGTGAACAAAACCAGGCCAAAATTAGTAAAATAATATCCCTGTCCTGCAAAAAAGGGAACCATCCCCAGCCCTCACAATGCAACATCAACTTTACCTCTATGAATTGCATTAAGTGTTTGATTCTTTACTTTTCCCTGAAATGGTCATATTCCTTGGTAGCTTAATATATCCTTTGTTGCAGTTGTGGCTTTCTAGCAAAGTATGGCCACAGCTTTTCTGGGGAGGAACTTAAGGATGCACGCTTCTGTCAGGGTGCAGAGCAACCTCTGATGTTCATACATTAGCTGTTTAGCACTAATGGACAAGGGAAGGCTCCAGGTAAAATATACTCCTAGCTTGCTGTCCCTCCTCAGCAGGAAAATGGATTTGTAAAGTGCTTATCCTCAGATGGACAGGATTTTTTGAACCCGCCAGTCCTGTTTGGGTATGTCAGGTAGTTCATAACCATGTACATGTATGTGTGATTTGTGACTTCCTATGTGAAAATATTTTAACACCTTTTTGGCAGTGTCAAAATAATTTCAAGCTTTTAGTTTGCTAAAGCACCCAAATACCAGCCTTACAGAAAACCAGATCCCACTGCTGAGTCATGGCACAACTTGGGTTTCTAAAGATGGATGACATGAACAGTGATGTTCACTGTCCTTACAGAACTTCACGCAGGCTACTTTGGGGTCTTGGTATCCAACCTGACCAGCCTATTTTTTCCACTTATTGAGCAGCCTGACCTTTCACTCTGTCTGAAATCTACTAGGGGGGCATGAAGATTTCATTGACAGCTTTGCAAAGTTTCCCTGAAGTCAAACAAATGAGACCCTCTGGTTAGCTCAAGATGTCTGAGACAAAAAACAAAAGAACATACTCATAGTCCTTTGAAAACTGAAGATTCATAGTCCAGTTTTCATTTTGAAGGGGTTTGGATTGGGGCACTAAAAACCCAAGTGGTTCTCAAGCCCCTATGTGTGCAAAATTAAATAACTGGTTTCTGACAGATTTTAATTGGAACCCTTCTTTATTGTTCAGCAGAACCTAGTAACTACTGATCTATAAGAATTTTGTTTGTTGTCTTTGTTTGTTTCACTGCCAAGTTTACTTTATGCTGTGTTGTCTGTAGTTTAAAAACCTTGATCACAATTATAAATACAGGAATCTTCAGGAAGGTGTTTCTGAAGAAGTACAAGAATATAAGGACCTAAAAAGAAAATCTTTTACTAGGTTTATATCTCATAGGCCTCTCTCAATATGGTCTTTAAAACCTGAAATAACTTCATATAAATTTATCTGCAGAACATCCAAGCAGAAGAACAACTGTTTGCAAAAGTTGAGGAAAAGCATTTAAGTCTACTTGGCATCATTTCAGCTCTTTACAAATCTATTACACAAAAAAAAAATCTTAGCTCCAGGGAGCTAAGCTATTGTACCTGAACTGGAAGGTCTGACCCAGATATGGATTGTACCTATTATGTAGAGACCATCAATTGACAAACATTTGAAAGTGTTCAGAGTACCAACACGAATAATATAAAAAAGAAATCCATTGGCACAAAAACATCTCATAAAACACCTGAGATACAACAAAGAAGCTAGTGCTTGTTCATTGTGAACAGACATTTTCAAGTGTTTTACAGTTTTTACTTTGTTTTGTAACAAGTTTAGTAGAATTAAAAAAACCTCAAAAAACACCTGGCTTTCAGAAAAATGCTTCTTTTAAAGAACATCTAAAAAGTTACAGAATTATTCTGGGCATGTGATCTGGGAATTTGAGTACCCACAGCACTCACCAGAATCTGGGGGAGAGGAACAGGATTTCTTTATTCTTTTTAAGTTGTAAGTGATTCAGCTTGAGTGGGTTTCAGACAATGGTGCCCAGTGAAAACCAGATCTACAGGAAAATTGGACAGAGTGTCAAGGAGATCTTGGAGTTGTGGGCTAAGGGGAAGAACCAATGTTTTCTTCTTTGACAATCAGATTTGGAAAATGGAGTTCAACCTGCAAGTGAATTTGATTGATTTTTTTACATGTGTAAACCAGAAGCTCACATCATTATCAGAATCCACATTCTCGGATCCCCATGCCAAAATAAATCAGGTGATCTGCTTCATACATGGACCTATTGTTAGTGCTGCAGTCCCTGTGCCTACTTTGAACTTTGTACATCAGCCAGGGTCATACTAAAATGAAACATTCTTCTTCATTTCTTTCAATTCAGGATGGAACTAAATGGATCAGAGGAGTTTTCTGTTGATTTCTGTAGGATTGTGTTTAACATCTAAAACACCTCAGGTTTTTTGTTGTGGTGTATAAAGCAACTTAAGGTAAAAAATACCCCTTTTTGATGATACTAGAGCCATTCTTAAAAATAATAAAAGAAAATTAAATTTCAGGAACAAAATACCTCTGAATTTTCCCCTGTGTAGCATCCTTGGCTGCAGTCTAGAGAAGAGCGAGAGCCGGGTGCTTTCTCCTGTGAGTGCAATATCAAGCACTACAAATGTTCAGCTTAGAACTGTCAAGCCACACATAAAATATTGATACCTCACATTGGCAGGGTTAATACAGTGTTATTTTAATTGCAAACACACTGTGGGTGATTAGTCAAACTTGGTCTGTCTTGAATTCTAAGATAAAAATGCCTTCTGGCTGGACCTCCTATGCAATTAGCACTATGACCCTCATGTGCTCCTCTCTGTTATTAATATGATTGGTCTAATATGAGTATTAGACATCATTCATTAACCTGTTGTGAACCATCTTAAAAACCATCTCTGAATAATAGACTACATTCCTTTTTCTAAATCCATTTACAAGTAAGGAAAGTGAAAAGGATGAAGACAAGCTTTCTCCATTACACTGACTGGTACAGTGTTAAGCAATATGTACTGTATGAAATTATGAAAGAGCAAATTAAATAACAGGGCATATCTGGCTTATTAGTAATGGATGATCAGGTGCTCATTCTGTTGAATTTCCACCCTGTTCAGAAGATGAATGCACACGCCAGAACAGAAATATTTTAACTGACCCTGTCTGAAAATAAACTCATGCACATCTGGAAGTTCACTGTTTCACCAGCTCACTTTATGCTGGGTTTCTTTCTCCCTTTCTTTCTTCCTTCCTTTCTTCCTTTCTTCCTTCCTTTCTTTTTCTTCCTTTCTTCCTTTCTTTTTCTTCCTTCCTTTCTTCCTTTCTTTTTCTTCCTTCCTTTCTTCCTTTCTTTTTCTTCCTTCCTTTCTTCCTTTCTTTTTCTTCCTTCCTTTCTTCCTTTCTTTTTCTTCCTTCCTTTCTTCCTTTCTTTTTCTTCCTTCCTTTCTTCCTTTCTTTTTCTTCCTTCCTTTCTTCCTTTCTTTTTCTTCCTTCCTTTCTTCCTTTCTTTTTCTTCCTTCCTTTCTTCCTTTCTTTTTCTTCCTTCCTTTCTTCCTTTCTTTTTCTTCCTTCCTTTCTTCCTTTCTTTTTCTTCCTTCCTTTCTTCCTTTCTTTTTCTTCCTTCCTTTCTTCCTTTCTTTTTCTTCCTTCCTTTCTTCCTTTCTTTTTCTTCCTTCCTTTCTTCCTTTCTTTTTCTTCCTTCCTTTCTTCCTTTCTTTTTCTTCCTTCCTTTCTTCCTTTCTTTTTCTTCCTTCCTTTCTTCCTTTCTTTTTCTTCCTTCCTTTCTTCCTTTCTTTTTCTTCCTTCCTTTCTTCCTTTCTTTTTCTTCCTTCCTTTCTTCCTTTCTTTTTCTTCCTTCCTTTCTTCCTTTCTTTTTCTTCCTTCCTTTCTTCCTTTCTTTTTCTTCCTTCCTTTCTTCCTTTCTTTTTCTTCCTT
>VZSE01005451.1:1518799-1651532 GCA_013398275.1 Promerops cafer | reverse complement strand
TTCCCTTTCCCTTTCCCTTTCCCTTTCCCTTTCCCTTTCCCTTTCCCTTTCCCTTTCCCTTTCCCTTTTTGCCTACACACTATTTATAAAAAAAATTGGAGCAGTAAATGAAAGGGGAAAAAGAAAAGGAAATTATTTTGGAACAGAAGTGCTGTCCTCTGTGTGGACGGGTATTCAGTCAAGAGAAATCAAGTACTCCACTGGCTTCAATGGATTTATATATTTTACATCAGCTGAGGGAAAAAGCCCAGTAAAAGAACATTATCTACAATAAGCAAGATTGGATTGCTAACAGGAAATCATTAAACATTAGAAAAGTTTCCTGGATCACTATTTTACCTAATAGCACTCTGAACTGAGTGTTGCTGTTTTGTTCCTACAGGAAAACTTGGCCGTTTCAAATTTTTTACCCGTCTCATAGGCTCGGTCCTGTATGTGTTCCTGGCTTATGATATGTGATGCACCCCTTTTCTGGTCTGCAGACAAAGTCACACCTGTGGCAAGATGTCTGCCGAAGAAGGGTGTTGAGATTTACTTTATCTGATGGGTAAGGTAAGCCCCATCACAGAGGAAAAGATCTAAAGCACTGCAAGAAGCAGAGAGGGTAAGATGAAGGATGTTGCCTGGTCTCTGCACTTCACTAGGAAGCACGCCTGGTTTTGTGAAACTCCACGTGCTCCCTTCTACTTGATGGGCAAGGGGTCAGCTCTGCTCTCTCTGCTGGTCACTACTAGGGCCTGGGACCTGGGATACTGCCCTGGAAATGTGTGAGGTGTAGGCATGACAGAAGCAGAAGGATTATCCTAGAGGTCCAGCTCATAATGCCTGAGACTTGGCAGGATGTACAAGTGAAATAATCTTCCTTTAAAGAAGTCAGTGTCCATGTTTCATACCCTTTATTTGTTTGGAGTAGGTTTCTGAGGGTGAGTCTCCACTAACATAGGACTGAATTTTATGTGTTTATAATAGTATTAAGCCTTCCCCAGTGAGTATATAATTTTTCTAGATATTCCTATTGGAAGGGATAAGAGGCAGAAGATTTGCTGTTTTTTCTCTCTGATGTCTAGTATGCTGTTTCATTAAGGTATCATCTTTTAAATCAAACTCATGAATTACTTGAAGAAGAGTAGTTCAGTGATTGCTTTTGACAAGTGGGCATGAAATACTTGTTAAAGAGCTCTGTGTTGTTATCAAATGAGTATTGTGCTGTTTTCACTGTGATTTCCAGGGCCTCTTAGAAAGTCATACCTAATGCTTAAATGAAACATTGATACATATGACTTCAGCAGAAGTCAGCTACTAATAACATAATTCTTACTGATCTGCTAACAACCTGGAGATCAGTTCAATTGTTAGGAATTCTAGCAATACCAAAATTACCACTGTGTTGAATTATTAATCGTTTGTATCAAAGAATGAGCTTAAATTGCTTTGGTCTTGTGTAAAAATTCCTCTGATCTTTGGCAATCATTATTTATTTACAGCTCCCATACGTTCTCTCTCTTTCACAAAGAAATAGGGTTTCTTAAGTATGGCCAGGAGGCACTAAATTTTCATATGTAGTACTGTCTCTCAGTTAGAAAGACAGGGAAGAACTGCTGGCTTGAAGGTTCAGCAGACAGCTTTTCTGTGTGAAAGGCAGGTTATCTAAACATTTTCTTCCCCTGAGAGAGATATTCATAATATTTATTCTAAAATACAAATATTAGGGCTCTTTGCTACATGTGAATTATCCTTAGGTATAGTAAATACAGTTCAGGTTAAAATAAAATCAGGGCATAGCAACAGCTAGTGTTTACATTTATAAAAAGTACATGTGGAGATTATTGCAGGAAAGTGTTCCTGAATTTATTAAAAAGCCCCCTTTTTAGATGGATGAAGAATATTTTAACATTTGGACTCGAACTCAAGTTGGCTGTAACTGTATAATGTGGCTTCTATAAAGTATCTCTGTGTTTAATGTGGACATCTTCCCCTAAGTTGGTTCATTTTGCAGAAGGCAGATTAATACCAAATGTCCTGATTTATAAATTACACAGGACTGGATATTTAATTTTTTTTTCTTTAAATTCAGCTTTGATCTATCAGCTAACATCTTGACAATCCTTTAGAGTCAAAGAGAGATAGGATCACCCATTTGTCACTATTACTTGTCTGTGTCAGATATATAATTACTTGAAGCATCTGGTCAGATACAATGAAAATGGAACAGAGAAATAAAGGACATATTTGAGATACCATTGCAGTTTGTACTTTAAACTGCAACGCAATTTCAAATGGTGCATGACACTGCTTTAAAGAGAAAGGTATACAGAATAAACCCCTAAATTTTTGTTTATGAAAATAATTGATGCCATTTGTTGCTTTGAACTGATGTTCTTCTGTTGATAATCTGTTAACCTTCACAACATATACATAGAATTGATTTTCTTCAGAAACAGGATATAGCAAATGTTCCAAGCAAAATGCCTTTCAAATTTTTATAAAGCAGTTCTCAGTTCTGTCAGCTTTTATTTGAAATTGCTTCTACAAGCAAATTAAAGGAATATGGTTTTTAATTGCTATTCCTTTTGCTCTCTAGAAATTGAACTAGCTGTTGTGGACTATAAATCCTCAAATTGTGCTTACTAGTTTTTTAAGGTTTCACTGAAGCTGCACTCAGATTGTTAGCAGCGTTTGATAGTTCCAGCACCATGAAAGGGAGAAACATTAGGAGGCTCACCAGCTACTTAGTATATGTCACTACCAGACCAGAGCAATATAAAACAGCACCAGACTCACCCTTTTCCTAAAATGCTTGTTCCTATAATAAAGTTCTACTTTCCCTTTATGCTAGATATTCCTACTGAGCTCCACACTCATACAGGAAGGCTGGTCTTAATTACAACCTCTATAGCAATGTCCCTGGCCTGCTAATTCTTACTCTATAGAACTCTTTGGGAATAGATATCAAATATAAACACACAGTTTACTCTCTCTCTGAAGCAATCTTGCCTATGATAACTCAGCCCTGAAAGGGTTCACCTGGTTCTTGGAGCAGAAATCCACTTCTCCAAATATATGTTCCACTGAATCACCAAATCCTGGCACAGACATACAGGAAAGGCACATCATTAACAGCAAAAGGCACTGCCTGCTGATATCTCCAGATAACCCATAGCATGCATCTCTATAACCTACTCTAACAGTGAAGTTCTTTCCAACATGCTCAGAGCTAACCCAGTGTTATTACAACCGAAATAGCTGCAATTAAATTTCCATTGCAAAGAAAATATGAACAAAGCTGAACACTCTTGTAAAAAACCACACCGTTCAGATGGGGAAAGCCACTTTGAATAGCTGAGAACTCTGCCAAATCAACATCAGT
The DNA here is from genome assembly GCA_013398275.1 of Promerops cafer. NCBI lineage: Eukaryota > Metazoa > Chordata > Aves > Passeriformes > Nectariniidae > Promerops > Promerops cafer. The sequence goes on along the minus strand of VZSE01005451.1, from coordinate 1,648,165 downwards.
TCTCATCAGACCACTCCAAGGTACTTCTCTTTGCAATAACATAATGCATTTCAATTTCTGTCACTATCAGTTTTCCATGCTTAGACAAACAATGCTACATGATTACTTTATACCTCTAAAGACAGTGATTTTTCCCTCAAACTGTCCCAAATAAAATCTACCAACATTAAATACACATAATAGCAAAATTAAAATGAAGTATTAAACAGAAAGTAAACAGCAAGGATGTAGGGAGATTACATCTAAAAACATCTCTAAGTTAAAGACTTCAGAATGTTAAGCATGAAAACTCAAGGTTAGAATGAAAGAACTTTTGAAATGTTATCTGCTGTGGTTATTGCACCATTCTCAATTGCAAACTCTCTTATACAATTCCCTGTATTAAAGTTGCCATATATATATATTTAAATCCTTTTGTTCATATATGCAAGAGGAAAAAATGTTTATTTTTTTTTAAATCCTTCCAGGAGTATGACCTTCATAAAGGTAGCTCCCTCAGATGCTGAAAGAAAATAGAACACCTCTGTCTATTTATTAAAATATGCAGATAAGTTCAGAGATTTTTTCCTTTATTCCCAAGAAATACAATTTTTAATATATGCTGTTATATGATTCCATGCAAAGAAGCATATTGTATTTTACAATATGCAAATATGCTGCATTTATCAAAAACAATTCTCATCAAGTTTTCTTTCTTTTGGGAAAATTAAAACATATTTTGCAGCTAACTGTGTAACATTATTGCACCTAATATGATTTTAGCTGAGGGAAACCAATGAATACAAGCTTAGGTGAAAGATTTTGAAAAATGGCCCCTCTCATATTTAGTACAACTCTTTATTTAACAATCGAGGAAAGTACTCCTTTTAACTGAGAATGAAATCAGATCATTTCTGTCCCTTCGATTAGGATAACCCTGCTCACAGTTTTTATTTAAACAGCCCATACATTTGAGATCAATTTCATACATGATGAAATATTAGATGTCTGGAAATCACTACAACACACAAAAAAACCCACTAACTGGCATGGGAAAGGTAATCATGATGCAAATCTCCACTCACACAAAAAATGTTATGATCTTTTACAGTTTCTCAGACGTCACTTGTACAATCAATCTCTTGTGGAGTGCTTTGCACTTTGTGGTGAATTGTAGTGGACTGTCATTTCTATCTGAAGTAAAAATCGTCATCCTTTCTGAAACTCAGAGTTAATTTTTTCTTGTTTTATATGCATACTGCAATACTTGACTATAAAATAACGTATTCACATTGGCATACAAGAGATTATGTGAAGTTAGTCAAGTATCCATGATAGCAAAGGAACTGGCATGCAGATTTTGGTGAGGAAATACTTTTAATCTTAAATCTCAGTTCTGTGAGCCAGCCATCTTAATTTTTTTGCCAATCTGAGAACAAATATTTCAAAACTGGTTCATAATACGTGCTTTAGTCTGACCTCAATTATGACCAATTTATACCAGGCTAATTGTGGGAAAACTTTCCACATCTTTTTTAACCTTACTCTTTGAGGGTATCCTTTAAGGTTATCTTTGCCTCGTGGTGTATTTGCCATCATCATATTACTGTCATCCCATTTTGCTGAAATCAGATTACTTGTAAGTACAGTCTTGTATTCTTAGACTTTCTCTCTGGACTGTGGGAACTGAGAGTGGTTTTATTATTTTTCCTTAAACCAGCCCAAGTAGAGTAAAATCAGCATTAAAATCTTATCACTTAGGAAAATTAGCAAAAAAAATTTCCAATTTTTAAATGAATAGATTAACAGCACAGCAAGCTGAGTCCTGGAAGCTCATCAAATACAAAGAAGTCTTATTTTCCCCCCAGATGTCTTTCTCCAGTGAATTTTTTTGTGCTTTAGTTCATAAGTGCACAGGAGTGCACTTGGACACCATCAAATAGAGATTCAGTACTCACTGGTTATTTCTGATATGTAATAATCTCAATACAGAATAAGAGCATCAAATGACTTCTGCATTAGAAGACTCACAACTGTCAGAATTTATCAAAGACCTATTACAGGAATGGATGCTTTCAAAGTCTGCTCTGTATGGTCTTACAAACTTTTCCTGCTATTGTAATTTCAGTGGAAAAGTTTTATTCATCCATTAAATTAAGTAAGCAGGAAGGAAGTTCAAAAAACCAGTCTATAACAGGACTTGTAAAATTAATAAGAAATTCCAGGAACCAAAACAAAATGGTAAAAACAACCTAAGTAAAAAAAAAAAAAATCTAAGCTTTTGATCATTCTTCAGCCATCCCTCTTGGGACTTGGCTTTACCAACACATCTCTCCAGAAGTTATACTGCAAGGCAATATAGAACTACATTTATGATGACAAAGTAAATTATTCAATAAAGAAATTCAGGTTTCAGTAATGCCTTTTTTCCTCCTAAATTTATGTAGCAGCATATATTTGCACATTGCTATTTATTGGTCTAGAGAGTTTTTTAGTGTATGAGTGCCTCCTAATGAATAAATAACCAAAATCACACTGGGGTGATAGTATATATTTCCTTCTATTTAACAGTTGATTTAACCTTCTCTTCTTTTCCCTCTTTCTGAATCTATCCAACAATTTTTTTTTTTCCAGTCTCTTTCTAAATAAATTCACTTATACATTCTTCTTACCCCCTTATTCTTAATTTTAGTTATTTTCCAGGGAACTGTAAAAAGAAACCAGAAATAGCATTTTTCTTTCATTTTAAAAACAGTCATTTTCATGATGGTATAAATTTCATATACCAACAGGCTTCTTAGACTGTTGCTGTCCTCCTCACAACTTAGACTTTGGATTTTACTGAAATAGATGAATATTGAGCCGTTCAAATGGAAATCAGAATCTAAAGATCTCAAAAATCGAGAAGAATCAGCCTAAAACTAGTGACTTGTCTCTTTTTTGGCAAGGTTTAAAACAATAATTCAAAGATATGCAAATTTAATTAAGAAAAATAACAAAAAGTATTTTCTTTATTTTGTTATTATTTTACTTCAGAAAAAAAAAATCTTTCTTTTACCCCTCCTAAATTCCAATCTTCTGGTCCTTGTTTTTTATTTAACCTCCCAGGAGAAAGGGAGTGATATAATCTCCTTTTACTTACCTGTTTCTCATTAGTAAATAGAGATACCTAAAATAAAAATGTAAAGGAAATAAAATTTCTTTTCATCGGAAATGTTTTATCTAAAATATGGCATAAATTCTATTTGGAAATCAAAGAATGACTAATCTTACTTCTTGTGATTTATTTTTAATAAAAGTTCAGCTTTTTTTCTCAGTTTCTCCACTGAATAAAGAAACCTTACATAGCAGGAAAGTACCTTAAAGGTCTTCTGGGTTCAGAAATAGCTTATTGTTAAGACTTATAGTGCAAGATAATAAACTTTTTTTTAAAAAAAGATTTCAGCTCTTACCAGGTTGTAAAGCAGACAGATACATTCTTATTGAGACTAGTGATAACTAAATATTTTGGTTTCTTGACTCAGTAATTAAGTTGAAGTCACAAAAACATTATTTTAAAAATCACATCTTGTTTTTCAATGGGGTTTTCATTGGAGATAGAAAGGTGGTAATCCAGGTTGAAGTTCATCCCCTAAAAAATTGATCAGTTGAAGTAATCAGTCCAAGATTTATGTAATTTAATTTGCTATAATTACCAGGCAGAACTGTGACTTGCCCTTGTTTTCTGCAGAAGACATGAAAGGATGTTCTGCCTTTTTGGGTGTCAAGGGATATATGTAATCTATGCATTCAATTACTGACTTTTTTTTCTAATCACCTCTTGTTTCCCAAGATCAGATGTTCCTTTTATGACCTTAAGATCTTGAGGAAATATTCATAAGAAAGCAACTCCCTTCTTTCTCTTGTTTTTCTGTTCCAATATTTTAGGAAAAAGAATCAAAACACAGTCATTTTGTTACTGTTATTTCTTAACCTGCAAAGAGATAAGAAATCCACTGGCTTAAAATAGTCAGAGTCTCTACAAAACCAATTTGAAACATTAGAAGACCCAACCAGTTGAGAAGCTAAGGCAGCAGAACTTGTAAGAAAATTTTTGTATATTAATTTTTTGTTCTGTATTATATATTATCTAACAAAAATTTCATTCCATCTATCACACTATTCTAAACTATGAAGTCAAAAGGTTTACAGCCCAAGAAAGACACCTTTAATTCTGAGACTTCTATTGTTTTCATTTTCCATTTTGTATGAATTCACATCCCAAAATACATTATTGACTTAAAAGGAATGCTCACAATGTTACATGGCAGATAAGAAAAAAACAAATGTGAGCGTATGGAGAGATGGGAGATATTTATTTGTGTTTGTAGTGCTATGTGTGAATGCTCAGCTCTGTCTTGCTTCTTCTACAACTCTAAATGAGCAAAAGGAACATTTACAGTGTGAAAAACATTAATGACAAGAGCACTAAATAATCATACATGTGCTTTTAGATACTTTTTACAACAGCAACATACTACATTCTTATCAGGGAATGGCCTAGCTGGCTGTTTATTTTTTAAAATTTCCTGAAATTTATTTTTCTAGCCTTAGTTTTATTCTGATACGAGCTTTTGAACACCACCTTAGTTTAAAATTCAAGTATATGTTGTTGAGTGACAAAGAAATAAGACATAAATGCACAGGATTAGTCTCACTGTAAAATAGTTTTTCAGCTTATCCAAAAGACTTCCTCACTGACATGTTCCCTGCACTGTAGGGAAGAAAATACCTGACACAGTTTGGGCTTTTTAAACATTTTATTATGATGTTGCCATTAACTTAGACACTTCCCTTATTGATTGGCAGAACTGCTTGCGATAGAGAGTGTAATTCCTGCGCTGTTAGATTCTGGGAAGCTTCCATTTACCTCAGCAGAGCAGTACAGAACACTGATGCAGCTACATGGTACCTGGCAGAGTTCATCTAGAAGGTCTGGAGGAAAATTACTACTTGGAATCATGTTTTCTTATCTACCAATATGTAGCAAAAGACCAGCATTTCAAACATATGCTCGGGACATAACTTAGTTTAGGTAGATAAAAAGACAAAGACATTTTAGGTATGCTGTTTACTCAGAAAAGATCATTAGCTTACAAGAATTAACTTTGCTCATAGGAATTTAAGAGTTTCATTTTTTAATATAAATATTTGGGTAATAGATATAAAAGGTATTTATTTTCTCTTCAGTTGGCTTTCTTTCCTAGGATTAGTATAGCATGACAGATGGCTGATGTCATCTTTACTTGGAAGAACTCAGCTGGCAATAATAGCATGGTACATTTCTGGGGATTTGCGGTACTGTATGTCATGAAGTCGTTTTCAACCAAAAAGAGTCCAAAAGGGAATTCCCAGAAGTAAATATCTGACTATGATATCCTACTGTGTCTTGTTGATGCATCACAAACAGAAGGAAGCATAGAGTCTTTATAAAACTCCATAAATATTTACAATATTGTTGAAAATACATCCGAAATGCTACAGATTGCAAATGGTATGGGCCCCCTTGGCACTGTAACTTTGATTTTGCTGTTGAGTGAGAATAACAAAAACTGGTGATTTATATATATCAAAATCTGTTATGTATATATTTGAAGTTCAGTGATTTTTGTCACATTTGACATTTGTGTGTAATAGAGTGAAAGCATTAATATTAGTAGAATGTAGATACACTGGTTGATTGTTTTTCATTTTGCTAATGATTGCTGTGATGAGTAGAATAATGTCAGGGTCGGAGGGTTAAAGTTAATGAGAGCTTTCCATTGCACCATTGATTAATGGTGGATACCATTGTGAGAGACTTTCAGATTCCTCCCATAAAAAAACAATAAAGGTAAAAATGATGCCAATTTAAACACTTTTACTTTGACTACCTACCAAAATGTTTATAAACCTGTCATAATGACATCTAGGCCTGAGAAAAATGGTGAGAAATTATATAGAAATATTTAAGTTGTATTAGATGCTTGTAATGACATAAATCAAAGCTTGCTTTTTAAATCCACGCTTTCTCTATCTGCACTAGGTTAAACCAGAAGAGATTTAAATTCCTCTCCTAAATGGGGGTTGAAGAGTACACTTTCTAAAGGCAGAATAATAGAATATATTGTAGCATAATATATGTGTTAATATTAGAATATGGTTCTTTCAATAGCTGATTTAATCACTAGTGTCTAAATATGTTGACTCCAGTTGCTATCTGTTGCCTCCTAATCCAAGAACAGACTTTACTGACTGGATTTCCAAAACAGAGGGCTACTTCCATAAAGCTCCAACTCTTCTTGCAGAACAGAGATACAAATGCAAGAAAGCAGACCAAGTCCATAAGAAACTGGGAAAATATTTTTGACAATTATTTTCCATTTCAATGCTTTTTACTACTCTGTGTCACAATGGAAAAGAAAAGAGAGACTGCAAGGCAATTAAAAAAAGCATCTTAAAAAACAAAGACCAACCCACCCTCAGTCGCAAAATTTAACCTTAATTTCAAAAGTGTCATCTTGTCAAACAAAATATGTTTTTTAAAAATTTCTACTAAAAGCTCTCCAAAATACATACTTTTTAGCAAAGAATATCTTATCAGAGGTAGTGTATGAGAGAATTTAATGACTTAAGACAAATGTCTCTGCCAGTCATATTAACCTATCTTTATATACCTAAGAAATGCACAAATAATATATGACCATGACATTTATATCAGTATTTTTATTCCTTATCCATTTTTTATTAGGAAATAAAATTAAACGGCTGCATGTACCATGGTTAAGAGAAGTTAAATCTTGATCCATCACCTGAACATTATGGACAACGAATGATAATTGACCTATGGTACCTTTTAGTACCAACGTAGGCTTTACCCATTATATGAGCAAATTTGAAAAAGGTTGGCCATGTAATAAAGCAGTATAAAGCTGTCATGTCCCACTGTAGCTATGTTGATGGTGCACTGAAGAGACCATCATATGCTGCAACATGGAAAATAGTAGGCTGGTAGGATTTTTAATGCTTTTCTTTTGTAGTACAGTGTACTTCTTTCCTAAGTATGATTAAATAATCATAAGAACTCCTCTAAGGCCTAATCTGCGTTATTTCCCAGATTTTCACCTTGGGGACATATTGTCCCTTGTCACTGAAACCTCAGGGACAGAAGGGTACGCTACAGGGTGGCACAGCAGGAAGCTGAGATACTGATGAAACAGTGTTCAGTTAATGAAGGCATGGCCCATGGCTTCTGCTGGTATGCCATATGTTTGAAGAAATGCTAATGACTACAATTCAAATACCTTTTTCATCTTAACTATATGTAAATGTGTTTATAAATGCTCTCTTATAAATATACTATCACATTTTTAAAAGCTAAGTGCTAATGTTGCTTTCAACATCTATAATACACAATAATTAAAACTTTAACAATTCTGCTTAATTATACCTTATGGGAAACTGTACAGTAATTTATAGAAATTAAGCAGAAAAACAAAGATCAACAGAAATAAAACAGCAGTCTAAGAACTGAATAATAAATCATTTAGATCGTTATTTTGCAAAAACAAGATCATTGTGAATAGACAACTTAGGGCCCAGTTCTCAAACAGATGAAATTTGCAAGGGAAAGATCAGTTTATAAACTCATGACATTCTATTAAAAAACTCCTTCAGCAAGTTGAACCAATTGTGACTTTTTTGTGCAGTCAGATCATTTAGCAAAACTCAAAAACTAGAACTACCGATTTAAGATCAAAAACTGGGGCGATCTTAATTGGGCCGTGGCTTTTTTCTCTTTGCTTTACCTTTGTGAAAACCCTGTAACACTGCGGGTGATCATTAGCCACAAATGGCATTTTGCAGTGAATCATCTTCTCCCCAAGTGGCCAAAACAACATCTCCATTGCAACAGCAGAAGTGGCATTCAGGAAGAGCAGTTGGTGACCAGGTAAGCCTACATGGGACATTACTATTTTTGCTGCAAGACAGGACACCCTGTTGCAGTCATAACTGTTCCAAAGAAACTCCCTCAGGATCCAGGTTAAATCATGGTGGTATTGCCAATCTGGGAATCTACTACTCACTTTTTTTTTCCCCTCTTAACATAACTGACTCGCTCATATACAAATTTTGCCTAATATCTACTACAGAATTTAAAAAACTTAAGATGAAGAAGGGCTAAATATTTTAAAATCTCAGAGAAAGTCTACTGAAATTGCATCTCACACAGGCAAAGCCATGAAACTTAACCACCAGTTAACTCAATTTTCATGCAAAAATCCAGTCCAAGCAAAAAGGAAACTAAAATATAAAATGTGACAGCTGCCTAAGTGTTCTTTAGGACAGTATGAGTATTAAGGTAAAACACCTGTACCAAGCTACTTTTACTGGCTCCTTTCTTTCATTTGATCCTTGAGAATTAGGGCAGAAGGAATTGTATGGATGAGTTTTACTTGTCCAGTTTCACACAGAACTGTCCTACACAAGTGCTACGCTTGTAGCAGTGGAAGACTTATTCTCCTTCTCTCCCACTGAAAAGGGCCACAAATTTTACCTTAAGGAATGAAGAGGAGAACTGAAAAACTGTTTTGTGATCCTCTTACTTAAAAATTAGGCAACTGTTTGAGAAAAATAATTTCTGACTAATGTTATATTGTGGAGCACTCTCTGGGAAGCCAAACCAGGCTTGTGTGTGTAGATTACATGATGAAACATTGGAATCTATTTTATAGTCAAGGCAATCAATGTTTTAAATTCTGTTAGAGAGAATGTGAAAGTATGCTGCACAGAGGAGGATACCTTGAAGGTAAAAAAAAAAAAAAAAAAAAAAGAAAATCACAGCTTCTCAGTATCTTAATGGAAAGTCCTCCAGGCTGGATAAACAACCTCTTTATCAACTCTGCCATCTCTTCAAGCAGAATTCATCTTCAACTGCCTCAGCCAAAAGCAGCTTTCTGCCCTGTGTGCCCTCTTCAGCCAGGCAAGACTGACAGGCAGGGTCAAGAATTTTGCCCTACATATTTGACACATAGGCTCTGAATGTCTCATTTTTTAACCATTAGCACTGACTGGTCTGTTGAGGTGTCACATTCTCCTGGAAGGCTGGTGAGACATGGGCCTTTTGTTGGACTTTCATACAGAAGAAAATTTCACACTCTGACTGTACATTATTTTTTATTGACAAAAATGTAAAATATGGAGGACTGTGGAGGTAATGGGTAATGGACTAGAACGTGTGTCCTTCAGTTTAGCAAGTCAGTTCCAGCTTGGAAGGTAGAGAATTATTTTTGCATTTAGCACTTGCTTACTGACCTCTGTGAAAAATATAAGTTAAATGGTTTTAGGTACCTTCAGTTACCACAGTTAACAAACTCCAGCTAAAAAAAAAAGAAAAAAAAGAAAAGGTGTTCTTTTATTCCTATTTTCACATAAGGATGTAAGGTAGAAAAAGTAAATGTTTGCATTTTGGAAAAGTTGAGGTGATCAGCCCAGTGATTTTTACAGGAATCAGGAAGCTTTCAGTAGCTGATACCCTCAGGTTTAGGCCCAGTAGATATTTAAATATCAAAAATGGGATTTATGTGGTGTTGTTCTGGTTGGTTTTTTTTTATCAAACGAATATATAATTTATGTAGGCTACAGAAATGCAGAAAGGGAATGGCAGTGACAGAGAAAGACTTCTGGAATGCAGTTCTCATTAATGGTATTATCTCACTCCTACAAAACACAGAAAGAGTTTTGAGGGAAAAGGTTTGACACCAGATCTCCCACTTTACAAGCTGGTGCTCAGCTACAGAGTTAAAACTCATCTTCTTCCCTTTCTTTCATGGTCAGAAAATCTTCAGTTTTCGTCTGCAGAACATTTGAGCTTTATGAGTAATATTTGAAAGTTCTCTGAAGAAGATCCTGGTTAAGAATACCAACCTAGGACCTGGGTAAGGTGAACTTGGAAGTCTCAGACAGGTCCTCGGTTCACAATTTAATTACCTATTCCCTTGAGAAATACACATGCACAGGGCAATGCTGCTCTTCCCTCTTGTTGCATTTTTACAGGCATAAGTGAGCACGTATCAGGTGCTCAGCCTTAAAATAGGCTTTGTATTATCTATATGAGGGAATTTTGAGTCTCAGAAGAAGTCATGAAGCTCTGTAGACTCTGGTGATTTGTCCTGTCCATTCATTAATTCCTCAGCTGCAGGCAGCTTCACACATCTTACACCCTATTTCAATTTCTGGGATGTCTCACTCCTGCTATACCCTGTGGAAGGAACCTGACTGCCTAACCAGGGATTCTTCCATGGGGAGGCAAATTTCACTTTGCACTTGCTTTATAGTTATTTGTAGAGAGGGGAAAACTTTGAAAAGCTGTATTCCTTGCTACAACAGAGTGCTCCTTGGAATGCCTGTAGGATCCTCAGTCAAGCATCTGGATATTAATAAATAATGCTTTCTGTTTGCTTGTTTTGGAAAAGCAGGCTATTCTCCAGAGTATTATGTCTCTCCAGGAAAGAAATTGGTGTCCCTTTCCTCCTTCACTTACAGTTCATGTTTTCAGTTCCTCTGATGGTATATCTTGAATTTTCAGTGCTTCTTGGACCTGTCTATATGTCTTCATTTTTTCCTCACTAGACCTTCAGAAACCTAACAAAGCTCCTTTTGAGCAATGGTAGCTAATAAAGCTAAAGATTGACTACCGAATCAGATGGGCAATACAATCCCTGGAAAGATAACTGCATAAAAATCCACCAAACTAGTGGGAGCTTCTCAATTTGATCAATATGGTTAAAGATACATGCAGGCTTACATCTTTGCACAATTGGTGTAACTAGACCAACTGTTTATATTTCAGAAAAAGTAGTAAGAGAATTTATTAAGTCTTGAATTTAATTTAAAAATTGGCCTTTCAGAAAAACATTTCACCACATAGAATCAAAATAAAATTTGAAGGTCCTTGCAAATCTCTTTTTTGGTGGGGGGGAATGCATTTAAATTTCAATAGAAATAAAGTCAAAGGGTTTAAAAAATACTTCAGTTATTTGGTATAAATTATATCATAGTTACCAGTGAACCCCAAAATGAAAAATAATTTTCAAACAAACAGCAACATTATATTCCAATAAATGTAGAGAAAGCTGTTAGCCTACTGAAATGTTTTGTTTCAAATTAGAAAACACCTTTCAAGCAAATTTAATCAAAATTGATACTTTCCTTTAACAAGTTCAATTTTGTCAAAATCCTGTTTCCTGACAGCTGCAGTTATAACTTATATTTAGAAGCTTCCAAAACATTTTAATTTTGAGGTTATTATACAGATACTTCCAGTGCTAAAAGAGAATATTGTAAACACTGGAGGCTTAGAATAGCCTTTTCAAAGCAGGATCAAAAGCTTTAAAATGTTGCACATGGATATGGCTGGGGAATTATTTCAAGAGACAAAAAACATTTGGAGAATGTTTGGAAAACATTGCTTTCCCTGAATCTATACAAAGAATTGAAGTCTCAAGCTTTTGCTAAGGAAAAATATCATATCACAGCCTCCTGATTATTCAATTGTGATGTATTTTTTGTGTTTACTCACACCTAGCATATGAGACCTGAACTCTGGGACAGAGGTGAGCAGATTTCAGTAAGGGAGGCTGGTGCCTGCTGAACACCCTTTATTTACACCAGAAGAGCTGCCAAAAGAGGAAAGAACTTAAAGATAGGGATCAAAAGCAATCCTGATAGCTAGAAATAAATAAACGAGGACTTGTCTATCTCTCCCTTTTATTTTACTTTATTTTTTAATGTAGAAGACGCTTAACCTATTTTAAAAGGCATTTTCATGCTGCCCTTCTTTGGAATAGTAGAACACATAGTACCCACCATTGCTAAGGCAGAGTTCATTTCAGTAAAGATATCCAGAAAGCTAATTATCTCCTGAGAACTTGCTATAATTTTAAGGTTATGCAAAAGATGTTAACTAATCACACAGCTCCCAGATATTTGTAACATGCAGTGTGACTCTGAGGTTGCATTTAAATGAGAGACAGGCATGACTACTGATGTGTTGTTTGTTAGTGCTGCACAGCAAGCAAAATGCTACATTGCACAGTGCCAAATTCACAATACTTTATCAGTTATGCTTCAGAGATAACAGAAAGCATACAACTCTTAATCAGTGTTCAGTGTTCCACAGGCTATATTAAATAATAATAATAATAATAAACTGAGAAGTACTCCAGGAAAAAATAGACTACAAAATTAATTACAAATTGCAAATATGGTGCAATGCAAATGAATGCAAACTAGAAAAGCAAAATGTTTAATTTTTTACCAAACGCTGACCCGATTTGGAAAACTCAGGCTTCCTGATAAATTAAAAGTCATAGGTCAGGCCTTATATTATCTGTATTGGCTAAAAGTTACACAAATTTGAGGGTGTTCAAATATGAAACATAGAATTCAGAACATATTCTCAATTTAGAATTATTACTTTTTAATATATACTGAAACCAAAACTGCTGTAGACAAGTAATAGCCTTTCTGCCTATTTTCAGAAGTGGGTGAACAAAGAAAATAGAGGTTATTGAATTGGAGAACAATAGTTTTGACTTCTTTGGAAACAATGCTATTGAGTGGGATTTGTCCCCTTTGAATAGCTGTAAAAACTATCAGCTAGTTATTTTATAACAAAACCTCACTTTAAAAAGTTGTAATTTAATGCAATCTATCAATAGCAAACATGAAAATATATGTAATATATATGTTTATGTCTATTTTATATATATGTACATTTATATCTATAATATATATAAAGAAAAAAACAAATAATGAGAAAATAATATTATACCTCTTCTCAAGAGTTAATATTTATGCCTTGTCATTCATAATTCGAGCAAAATTACGGTAGATAAGAATGATAGATAACTGTTATCTCTGAACATCTAATGTGAATTATTTAATTAATTGTTCCCATTTTATGCTACAACACTAAGCATATTGAAGTAGGCCCATACATATTTCAATAGGTGCATGTTTTAAATTTAGGGCTATGTCTTCATCAGACTAAATTAGAGACTAGATAGTTAATATTTAACTTCTATTAAAGCACCTTAAAATGTATGGTCTTAACTACCACCTTTCATTTAAAACAGCCACATGAATATCTATTTGTAAATTTCCCCTTAATTTTCGAGCAAATGAAACATGAATACAACTTCAGAGGGCACATAAACAGCAAAAATGAAAAGAATCAAGGGTTTAGCAACCCAGAGAAAGCATGTTGCAGAATTTATATCCTTCTGATCAGAGAGTTGAGGGGGAAAAGAGGGAACCTCAGATGAGCTAGAAAAAAATCTACAGAGGTTTATATACAGGGCATATCTAAAAACTGATGTGGATTTCCAGTTTAAGCTTAGTGGAAAGAAAGGGGAAAAAAAAGGCAAAAAACATTCCTTGAAGCTGTGGTATTAGCCATAGAAATTGAATCTTGCTTTGAAGCAAGAAGCAGCTGTTACTGAGAAATATGGAAATAATCTACCATAAGACACAAAGATAGAAAATAGATTCTAATCTCATTAATAATATTATTGAATTATTATTTTAAAAGTCAGAAAAACAAAATAAATGAGCAAAACTGCAAGCTACCAGGGATAAATGCTGACACTATGGGAAAAAACCATTAGAAGACCACTTAGTTAACTAGAAGGCCAGAGTGCAGAGTCTCAGGTGTTCAATGAAACCTGCCTTCCAGCTCAGAGAGAGTCTGGTATAAAGTAGAGAAAAGAAAGTCACAGACATGAAGAATGAAAAAGCTGTTTACACTCAAATATAAAACTACAGATCAGAAATGCTGAAGAGCCTAAAAAGTCTGGAACCAAAACTGGAATCCCATAATTAGCTATTCCTATTTAGGAATTGTGCATACTTAACCCAGATTTCTAATCTGTCTTTGAAAATTGAACTGGAGAAGCTCAGGTAGCCAAAATAAAAAGGATGAGCTAATCAGTGGCTAATATTTCATTATGGACAAGAAGTTTATCCCATCCCAGGAAAAGGACTTTAACTTCCAGTGTCTTAGACACTAGACCAAAAAAAAAAAAAAAAAAAGGAATCCACAGAAATAAAGCCTTACTCAATGGCAATATTTTTGCCAGCATTAGTACTCAGTTGGAAAAAGTCATTTGGGGGAATAATTAACTTTAAACCCGCCTCTCCCCAAAACAGAGATTTTCAGTATGTTATTTAAAGTCTACAGGCCAAATTGTCTATCAATTAACTCTGACTTCAGAGAATCAGCAAAAATGCAGCTGCAAACAGTAGAGCTTTGCTAGGATGAAAATGTCTTTCCAACTATATAGTTTTGAAAAAGCCTAGCCTTTCAAGGTCCCATTCTTGAGAAAAGGCAACGATTAACTTCATTTCTGCTACTAACCAGTCTACACTGCTTTGGTGCTTAAGTAATTGCCAAAACTAACTTACATCACTGAGATCTAACTACACGGAAATAATTACATGAATAAGGACCTATATATGCATGCAATAGATTTTTACACATTTTTATTCTAATGACTTTACAATCCATTTTCTTTTACATATGAGCAGCCTTGTAGTTCAAGAGAAAAAAATACTAAACAAACCAAAACAGCAATAGTTGCTTACTATTTGTTTCTAAGTAACCCTGTAATTTTTGCTTCCACACAACTTTTTCCTGACCATATTCAGAAATTTAATCTAAGTCATCCCATCATGACTGAGCCTTCCTGTATCACACATGATTTGCCTGAAAACCTTTGGTTTATGATGTCTTCAGTTCCAGATTATATACTTTCATTTGTGTGTTCCTTTTGATGTTTCATCTCAGCTCTCTGTGTATATTAAAATAAGAGCCGATGAATTTGAATGCCATACTAAAATGAGTACAGAAGATGTAGTAAAGCAGAGATTAAAAATGTATGTGCAAGAGATGAGACTGGAAAGGTTCAGTGGGACAGTGCAGTGTGTGAAAGATGCTCAGAATTTTTGACGATTACCTAAATTTTATTCTGAAAACATTTAGATCTCATTTTCAGAAAGAGCTGAAGCTCAGCAAGACCCCTATGGGCCTACTTGTATAATCACTTCCTAATTCCCACAAAAAATTTAGAGCAGTGTTAAAATGAAACTGTGGGTGACTGTGAACTGTGGGTTCAAATGTGTAATTTTCATTTGGGATGTCTACAGAAATTTAATTAGATATCACACTAGTGATCACTCAAAGGCTTAACTGGTATCCTATGAAGTAAAGCTGATGTCCACTAAGAAACTCTGTTAACACAGTATTGGTAGAGGAAGCTTAAAATGGCAAAAAACCAGAGCAACTGACTGACAAAGGGTATCCACATTTGTTAGATTCCTGAAAAGAATGGTAGGGACTAATAAGGAACATCAAGAAAAAAATTATGACAAGGTTGAGTGACATTCCACATTTGGGTGGCTAAAGAACAAAGCTGTAAGGAAAACAAAGTGATTGTCTGGAGTGCAAAGATCCTGTCAACACAAAAACAAGTCAAACAAACAGTTTTATTCTTTTAATTCATATTGAAGACTGTGTCACTTTGATGTAACTGAACTCTTTAAAATCAAATCAATCAATCTCTGTAGCACTTTGTGGAAGAGCAAGAAGCAGAAAATAGAAACTTGACAGCCCAATGTACCTTTGCCCTGATGTTAACTTGTCAACACTTATAACCCCAGAAGGAGAAATCAGACAATAGACAATATATAAATTATTCTTAACAGCAGTGACAGCTGCTGTCCTTTTCCCCTCAAAGTATGCAAAACTCACTTAGTTTCATTATTATTATTTGTTACTGCTATTATTATTATTATTACTATCACTACTACTATAACTAGCNCAGCTGCTGTCCTTTTCCCCTCAATGTATGCAAAACTCAGTTTCATTATTATTATTTGTTACTGCTATTATTATTATTATTACTATCACTACTACTATAACTAGCTTTTAAAAAAATGTCTCCCTATCTTAATCTTTGAGAGATGGATAGAACTGCTGTAAATCCAAAACAGAAACAACTACTGTTTTGAATCTTTCATTCTACCACCATCAGGTAAACAAAAATCTTCTCCTTAGCAAAAAATTGGCTCGGAATGGAAGCAAAATCCCACTCTGCTGGGTCCTAGAGCTTCCCAGAACTGTGATTACAGCTGCGTAGAAATGACATCCAGAGCACTGGAATGACACTCCAAGCCTTCTGGACTATGAAAACTCCAGAAGAACCTCAAAAACAAAGATAAACCATTCTGCTATTCAAGGCAAGAACAGTGCTGCTTACAGCTCTGCTTCAGAAGTGATGTCCTTCCCAGGCACTGCTCATTGGAAGAGACATGAAACAAATTAAACTGTTCTTTGTTCCCATTTCAGAACTCATCAAACACCGAACAACAAATGTATAACGTTCCCTTATTTTGATAAAACAGAATCTTTCTGTAACTCTTGATGAATGCTGCTGTGCTGAAAAGTCAGGAGTTAACCAGAAAACCCCACAAACACTGCTTGGCCTGCTAGAGCATGAATGAAGGGTGGAGCTGAGTCTCTTACTGTCCCACAGGTCTTTCAGCATTGTTGGATTAGTAGGCTGAAGCCTGTAAAGCAAGGAAGTTGATCCATTTCCAAAAGAGACGAGGGCCTTTCAGATCTTCCAGGACCTTACATGTCCTCTGGGAGGTCAGTAACAGTAACAGCTGAAACATTTGCTTCATTTCTCTCCCTGAAAGATTGCAGTTGTGGGTGTGAAGGTTTGGGGCACTTCAGAATGCCTTGTGGATTTGTTTCCATTTTGGTGAGCTGCTGCTGGAAGCAAAAGATTTGCAGTTTGGCCAGTGGTATATGTAAAGGGCTCTTTTTTTGAACCTCAGAAAAAACATTATGAATTAGATTATTATAGTTTTACAGGTGAAAAGAGCTAAAGCAATTGAAGGAGAGGCAATCTAGGCACGTTAAAGAGAAGTATCATTTAGAAGCAGGACCAGCATTTTGCAATGTCCAAACAATTTGTTGAGACGGCTGGTAAAAACTGTGAAAAGGGACAAATTTGGAAGGATAATTAGAGAGGAGCAAGATGAAATACTAGCTGTCAGGAAGCAGAAGGTATTTTAAACTAGTGCTTGCAGATGCCTCAAGTATTACTCTGCACAGACGAAAGGAAAATGTGTGTGGAGATAACCCCAACCTATAAGAATAAGAAAGGGATAGAGTGATAGGCAATATAAAATACACTGATTATTGATGCAGTTTTTTTCTTCTCTCTTTGCAGAAGACAGAAACGAAAGCTGGGTGAGTCTTTGCAGGTAAAAGGTTATGTAATTATCCAAACATACCTGAATTCCTGGTCTAGGAAATGCACTGAATGTCTAATCTAGGAATTGTCATCTGGTTTTCAGTAGGAGGACAATGTATTTCCTTAGTGGTAGTTAGTTTCTTAGTGACTGTTGTGCCTTCTGCACCCTGTACCCTTCAGTTAAATCCCAGGTTGTGTGAAGAAAATGGAGGTAAAATGGAACAGCAGTCATTCAATGGCTAGAAACAGTATGCTTGCCTTTCCCTACACACACTGAATGGGCAGAAGCATATGATAAAGGCTCTTGCATGCACATAGGCATCATGTTGTTCTCATAGCACGGCACAAACAGAAGGCTGCACAGCCTATTGCATAGCAGAGATGGGCCAAACCAGGTGGGTCTGAGGTCACACACAGCAGACACCTTCTCTGTCTGGAACTGCCACTATTTCAGTCTCCTACTCCAACTCACCATTTTCTGTAACGCACATGTAATGCTTCTGTCTCTTTCATTCTTTCAGAGGTAAAAGGTTATCTGAAAGAATATTTGGGGGAAAATAGCAAACATGAACATCTGCAGTCCAAATGGTCACAATATTCTGAAGGTTAATGTTGGTGAAAATCCTTTTATTGCTTACTTTCAAACAATTGGAAGCAATCCAGTAGGAAATATTTGACAGAACAATGAAGAAAACAAATACACAAAAATTCTTGATATAAGATCAGGCAAATGAAAAGATGCAAATATATGTGATTCATTTTCCAGGGCAAAACACTTCTGTATGATGTCTGGTATAATTAAGACTGTGAAAACTTGAAGATCTTTTATATACTTTCACTTTACACACTTTCAGCTAATCAGAACTGTTTCTTTATTGGCTATTTTATGTGAGTGCTGAATAGCAGTCCCTTTTTGTAGCTTTTTTCCCTACAGCAACTACTGAAGTCTTCATTTACACTGCACAAATTATCCTTAGCAGCAGGTAGGAAGCAATCAGCAAGGTGTAGCTGGCAATAGGTCTATTTTCATTACAAGATGGAGAGAGCCAGGGGACATGACATTTGTCCAACATAGTCAGGGAGGACTCTATTAGGAAAATCAGCTCTGGAGAATTGTAGTCTTGCTGAGGAGAAATTGAAAGGGAGAATGTGGGAAAGAGTGTGGTTGTTTTGTTTGGTTTTTTCTTACTTTCTCTCATTAAGGTAAGAAAAAGACAGAAGTAAGAAATAATTCAAATCCTTTAAAAACTTCCTACAGTGCCATAAAATGCATATAATTCTCCTGCTCTTGGGTACACTGAACATTTCAGAGTATGTCTGTGAAATGATTTCACAGTGACTCATTAGTGGAACTGTTAGCAACAATTTGGAAGAGGGGAGCATGAGGATTTTGGAGATGAAAGAGAGTCACAGCTAATGCCGTTATATCACACTGGATAAATTTTTCAAGCAATAGTAGAATAAAACAGAGGTGGGAGGGAAATGGGAAAAATCATAATGACTTAACTTTACATACCTAATTGAGATACATAAATTGAGAAACCAAGTGTCCCAGAGTGTCCCTGGAAGGTGATTTCAGTCCTCCAAAGTTCTTAATTATCTTTTGAAGGTGACTATTTTCTCTTGAACTACAGTGGCAGGAATTTTCACCATTACATGTTATTATTTCTGGTTTCAGTTCGCCTTTGAGTAATCTCTGTTGCCTCCCTTCAGTAAGCAGGAACGTTGTATGCTTTTAAGTATTTACTGAATGTTTTACAAGGAAATATTTTTTCTAGAACTGCAAATACAAAGAACTCCTCTAAGCAAATGAATGCCCAGCAGGCTGTATTTTCTTTCCTTTTTAAATAATACATTTGCTTGCTACTGGCCTTGGAACTGAACTTCCTCCTTTACCATAACATAGGAATAAATCTATCTTGTTAAATTCCAGGGTAATAATTTTTTTCATACATAGTCAAGGAAAATTCCTAATATAGTGAAAACTGTAAACTCAGACTTGAATAAAGGCTACAGTCTTTAGCTAAAATTATTAAATATAGAAGCATCTTGATAAATTCTTACATAAGTATACCTTAAATGTAATCTACTTAAGAACACTAATATTTGCATTTGTTTACCTGAATAAAATCCCTAGAATACAGAGGAAATGATGCCTTTGTCAGAGATGGTGAAATGAAGTATCAAACTGAAGTCCAGAAGTCTGTAGCACAGCAGGACATTGAACCCTTCTCTTCTGAGTCCTAGGTTAGCACTTGAACCACAGGAGAAATCCACCTCCATCTTCAGGGGATTATACCTGTAAATGAAAATGGAAAGCAAAGCATACTAGTCCTCATCTCTTCACTCATCTTTCCCCTCTCAGAGCCTGAGGAAAAGGACACTGTCAAGCTTTCTCAAGGAAATTTTCTCTTGTGATTTTTTTGTGAGATATAGAATCCCAAGTACCTAACAGCTAACTGAGACATATGAAACAAATGAACACTGGATGGGCAAGCTGTAGCAAAAGAATTTTTCTAAGGATTTTAATCTAATTTTAAAGTCTAAAGGTGTGGAAATGGGATGGCTAGATCTTAAACAGATGCATAAAATATTAACATCACTTCAGAAAACTCAAATGGAGTTCTTCTCCCCACAGAAGACACAGTATACCTACATGCTCCGTAAACTAAGAGACTTGGAGAATGTTGTAAACCTGGGTGGGGGCAGAGGGAAGAAAAGAGAGAAGAATAGAGCCAATGTCTGTCTTCACTGAAAATCTTCAAGTTGCCCTGAAATGTTGGCCTGAAATGATAGTTCACTCCTGATTTTAGAAAACTATTCTCAGATCAACACTATCTGTTGTTTAGCATTGGATAGCACACCTTGTAGAGGGTGAATACTCTTTAAGCTTTTTTAAATGCCCTCTAACACCAACTGCACATTGCAAAAATTTACACTAAATTTACTGTAAATTTAAAATTTACAGTATTGGACAATTAAAACTCAAAAAACGAAACAGGCCTCAGTCTCACTGTCTCCATGTGAATTCTGAACAACTGAGAGAACTCAAGTTCTAGTTTCACTTTTTTTTTAGTTGCCCATCAGTATATTTTCCTTTAATTTTCCCTCATCACAATTAATCTCACTGCCTAAGGCTTTTCATGGTATTCTTAAGAACAACCAAGTATCACTCACCTCACTTTGAAAAGAGGATTAAACAAGGATGTTGCACTACTAACCCTTGATCCTCAGTCTGCTCATATCTCCAGACTACACTGTCTCCTTATGGATCTATAGAGATACTTAATCAGCACAAAATGGTTACAGAATAAAGCTCCTTGCTATAAATGTATACCAAAACGTTCCTTCACATATTCCCATAAAAACAGTTAATATTTCACAGGCTAAATTTGTCAA
The DNA here is from genome assembly GCA_013398275.1 of Promerops cafer. NCBI lineage: Eukaryota > Metazoa > Chordata > Aves > Passeriformes > Nectariniidae > Promerops > Promerops cafer. The sequence continues at coordinate 1,627,445 of VZSE01005451.1, read as the reverse complement.
ATCTAGAAACCTCAATCAAAATCCTCAAAAATAAAGATATTAAGCATGGTTATTTTGAAATTAGGTGGCTTTCAAAATTGCTGCAGTCATAGACAAAGATTATGTTAGGAAACTTCAGCAGCTTCACTCACTGAAAAATATTTACTCTGATCTGGAATCTCAAGCCCAACCTCAAATACTCATTAATACAGGGTATGTGTTCTCTTCTATGCTCTCTTTGTTACATAAAACAAGGAACATGTAATAAAACAGTGTAAAGAAAAAAAACATTTTAAGCTGAACACTGAACTTTCCAGTTAATTATTTTCTTGTAGCACTGCATTAACTTTATTCTATGAAATAAACCAATTGCAGAAAACATTGCTACAGCTAAACCTCTTAACTTAAATTTCTATTTAATTTCCAGGAGAAAAGAATTTTGTTCTTACTCCTTGTCAACTGACTCAGGTTAAAAGCTTCTTTATATATTTGAGTTGGTGCAGCAAATTTAACTCTTTGCTTTCATATTTGTTACGATGTACATCTCTGCTGCACTACAATATGTCCTTTGTTGTGCCAGTTGAAATATCATCCATACATGAAAGGCAGTCAAATTCTATCAGCAAGTATTTTCTGAAAGCAAGCAGTGTTGGAACAAAATCAAAGCAGCAAACAAACCCATCCTGCTCCTCTCCAGCTTTCTAAAACTTTCTCAAGTTCTGGGATATGGGAGAGAGATGCAATTAAAACAATTCTCTAAGTGCTTTATTTGCCACCTGCCATTCATTGAATACCTGCTGATAAAAGTGAGTTTTTTTACTTGCAGATTTGTCCTGATAGACTAGAATTATGAAGGTTCACGAGTGCTCCAGGAGCCACATGAGGATAAATATAGATTCAATCAAATCAAATCAAGTTTGGCAATAAAGCTGTAAAAAGTGAATTACTTTCAGCTTACCCCAAGTTGTTTAACAGAACCAGGACAGTTTATGAAGGCAGTTTTGTTCAAAAAAGGTAGAAAACCTTGTACTGTTCAATTCTTCTTTTACACTGTTAGCTATACAATTCACAAGCTCTTAAATTTTCAAAAGATATTTTATCCAAAACTTATCATATGTTCAGAGGTGCTTACGTAATGTTATTTTAATTAAACCTTTTAACTGTCACTTTTTCATGCTATTATATACTTGTGACATAACTGTACATTAACTATTCCTATCCTTATACCAACATACTCACTGGTAGATTTCAGTGAAGGGGTATGTTTCTATATTAGTGTTTTACATCAGATCTTCCCTGCACTTCTGAGGTGACTGTCCCAGCTGTTCCTCTACATTGCTGTGAGGTCTGCTTGTGAGGAGTCAGTTGGTGCAATGGTGAGGTGATATGAGTGAGCAAACCCAAGGCAGCTGGGAATGCAAGATTTGAACACTGAGTCCAGTTGTAATTGTTAGTACCAGTAATTAAATTTTGCATCAATATTTTCTTTCTTTTTACATATGTCTTTTTTCTCCTTGCTCTTTGACTCTTAATGTAACTGTAGAGAAAAAAATTTATGTACTCAAAATTTGAGTATTTGTCTTTTAATTAGAGAGCTTTAATAACTGATTCTCACACTGCTTACTAAAATGCACCTCATCCTACTGAATAAAGATGCTGGAAGAGCTGTTATCTGCAGCATATCTCTATGTCATAAATCCATATGATCAGATAGCATAGACCAGCAATGCTCTGCTAATGCTGAAGTTTGTGTATAACTGACAGAGATTATTCATCTGACCTTATATGTTAGATCATGGAATTTATTCAAATTCTGGAGTCAAATACATAATGTAAGTTTGAGAATAATGTAGTCACAGCCTCAAAGCTTAGTTATATCCAAAAATGGCACTTCAATTTCAGTAGTCAATTTTCATTGCAATTAGAACTGGCTTCTTGCAGATTTGTGAGAGAAAAACTAAAACTACAGATATTATCTGTACTACAGTAAGGGTGAATGAAGCAGAAGGTTTGTGTGTACACTTATGAAACCAGTGTTCTCTTGGTATACACGGGCCTCCATTGTCTTTTGAGGATATTAAACATAGGCATCATGTGTAGACAGTCATTCTGACCCTGATTTTATTTTGAAGTTCACCTGAATACTTTCCAATTTTAAGACAACAAAGACCTGAGGCTGAAAACAGAGACAACAGGTTCTTAGCATCATTGACAAACTTGGATAATTTGTAAAAATGTCAGAATTAGCCAAGTGAAGTTTATAAAGGGATTTATTTTATATTAGTATCCTTATGAACCAATTTACTCAGATTATAATGTCAGCATTTACAACACCAATAAAAATAGGGCTTTATATTACAGCAGTGGGCAGAGTTTTGTTTTAGTAAATCAGTGAGGTGAGGCATTTTCATTTCAGCAAGTCATTCTAAAAACAAGGTCACTATAAAATCATTCTTTGAACAGACAGATGGGAGGAAAATCTAAAATGACCCTTTAAGGACTTTACCTGGCATGTGGTAAAGACATAGTTAGGTTCTCAAGTACAATAGTTTTGAGTGAAACCAAAAAGTAGTAATTTTTCTAGTTAAATGTTTGGGTCTGTGATTGGCTCAGTTTCTTAATCTTCCATAATGGATGTTAAACAAAAACTAAAATAGACAGAATTATTGTCAATCCACTAATATGGTGCTAATTGCTTTTACATGGACCACACGAAGGATACTAAATTAAAAAAAAAAAAAAAAAAAAAAAGAAGAGAAAAGAAAGCAAAATAATTAATGCTAAAAGTTTCTTTTAAACTGAAAAAACACCCAGCAAACCTATGTAAAAAGTTGGTGGTTTTTTCCCTCTAATGAAATGAGCTCTTTACATATAAATTATATTGTAATAACAAAGCTCCCCGGTGGAAAAGAGTTCCTTCTCCTGCTGGCAAAAATTAAGATAATCACAGATGGCTAATGATCAAAAATACTGACTGACAGCTCTGAAGTACAAGGCATAGATAATATTCTCAGAGCTACAGTTTATTTATACTCAGAACTGGCTTTAGGCACCCACAAAATGTGCATTTGTGATGTCCTATTATAATGGAGATCTTTTAGCCACCAGTTCCTGTTGCCAAGGTTTTTTCTTAAGACTAAACCAAAATACTTGTGTTTCAGTGTACCAGTTATTTGAAACAATCTGTAACAAGCTGAATTTTCTAAAACATGTAGACTATTATTTTTAGCAGCATTATAATTAAAATGTACATTTTGAGTTCTTAGAAATACTGTATTATACTTCAGGGCTTATATCCTGCAGAAGGCAGTGAAGGCAAAAAAATGGTACTGAAACTCATTAGTTTCTTGTATTTGAATGATGGTGTACAAAGTGTCTGGTTTCTTTGGTAGAGTTCAAAAACCTATAAGGAGTTTGGTGTTGCTCCCACTTAAGTTAGATGAAATGTTTACCTGATTCAGACAGGATGAGCTTATAGGTAATTCTATTTTTCTCAAATATTTCTTATTTATCACTTTATGGCTCCTTTAAATACTTTGCTAAACATTTTGTGGAGTAGAAACCTATCTTTAATTTCAAAGCACTGACTGTGTTTTAGGCTTGTGATTGTTAAAACCCTTCAGTACACATCCAATGTGCAACATCAAATGTTTTATAGTAGAATGTCTGCCCTATTGAAATATCATTTCTAGCTCCTGTAACGTAGATGAAAACCTGGAAATATATTCCAGACCTATTTAAAAGGTTTGCTAATAAGGATGCCAGTTTTAAGTACCCCCAAAATATTACCAATTGTGTATTAGCAACATTTCCCATGAAATATTATGTAGTAATGGATATCTGAAACAGTTCCTACTCCTTTATCCATTTAACTTTCAGGTACATTTTGAGAGGATGGCACAAAAAAGGGCAAAGTTCATTGAACTTTGCTATTGATCTTTTTTGAACTTCACCAACCAGGAGAGAGGGAGAGAGGTAGAGAGAGAGATGCTACTTATGGAAAAGCTACACAAAATTACACGTCACTGGACACCAGAGAATGCAGAAAGAAATTTTCAAAATCCCAAACTGTAGGAAAACCTACAGTCAGAATTTGCACTTGCTTAGACTATGCAGTTCATCTTCACAAGCAGCATAAACAAGGCTTCATTAATCACAGAGCTCCCGGAAATATTTGCTTAATAAACATTTTGATTTTCAACCAAGTGTGATTTTTGAACGTCGGCTAACGATTTTTGTGCTGACAGCAATAACCTTGCTGACATGTTGCATAGCCTCAGACTTTAATATAGGTTCACATTCTCTTTATTCAAGTGTTTGACTGGACCCCTGATACATGAGCTGGAAGCTCTGGGTGTAAGGAGCACCCGTATATCAACGCAGCTCCTATTACGCCAGAATAGTGTAAATTTTACAATGGCAGGCATGTAGCTGGAGTAATAAGTAATATAAACCTTTCCCCATGCAGACCATATTTTTGTAGCTTTGCTGAGCTTCATCCCAACTGAAATGATTTCAGCAAGTTATTTCATCTAAACACATGTGCAAGTCAGAAGTAATTCAGTGACTTACTAGCATTCTAGCAGTAACAAGTGTATCAAAAATTACTTCTTAGGGTAAAACCTGGTATACAGGTTTACATTAACATCTCAGAAGTCAGTCATAAAAAAGGAGAGAGAAAGAGAGTGAGAGAGAGAGATTGAGATAATTATTTTTTTTTTAATAAAAGAGGTGCTCTAAGCTACAGGGGCTTCATAAAACAGCACTTTTTAAAAGCATTTATTCATTCTATCTCTTTTGAAACCCAGTTACAGCTAAGTGAACTATCACAACTAAACTATTTCACTGAACTGAACAACAATAAACCAAAACGAGTAGAAGTACTAAAAGCATGCCTGAGGCAACAGAAACTTTGGTGTTAATTTCCATCTCTTTCAAGTGCATTTGATGAATGATGTGACAAAAGAATCCTAATTAAAGTTGAAATCCTGAATACTAAATAAATTAGAAGTGCCACTACATTCATCTTCTACAATGATAATACTGCTACTTCTACTCCTTCTCTGTGCCCCTTTGCTTACATCTGTGGCAGTAACTCAGCAAAGGGCACTGCCAGCACAGATGGGGAAATGGATACTCTTCCCCAAATAGAGAGATAATTGGACATGCTGCTTTGTTTCCCTTCAATGCCTTCAATTTACACAAAGAAAGCCTACCAGGAGCATTCAAAGTATTTTTAGGTATATATTTTTCCTCTCAAATGACTTAAAACTTGACAAGAGACACTACACTATCTGGTCTTTAGTAGCCCTAGAAAAGTTGCTGTGTTTATGGCCATTAAATTTTTATTTCTTTTATTACTGGAGAATCATTAAGTATATATATACTTGGAGTAATATATAATCCTAATGGGTTGGAAGCAACACTGAAGGGATGAAATTCTATGGCTTGTGTCACACAAGCCAGGCAAGACAATCATAAATGACCTTAAAATCTATGAATCTTTCAAGGAGCTGCCCCATTCAATAAGCAGACTGGAACATGAATTATGACTCCCGAGAGACATCCTTTCCCTGGTCCCCTTTTGTTCCAGGGAGCAACTCAGAAATACTTCAGGAGAAGTTTATATCCCCAGTGTGCCCAAGCAGTAGGCTTGTCTTTTTCCATTCTCTTTCCACTCCTTAGAGAAAGAGGGCTGTCAAGGGAGGAGGCCCTTCTATTCCCACCACAACTACACTCAAAATCTGCCAATGCAAACAAAAGTAGTGCTTCAGTGTCTCCAAATCCCATTTTTACTGCCTAAGGACTGTGAGAAGAGAAGGCCTAAAAGGCTGCAGTCAATCAGGAACTCAGAGGGAGCCATGTAGTCCATTCTCTCAACCGTGTCAGTGACTAATAGTGCCTGCCTGTTAGAAAAAAATGTAAAAATGTAATAAACATATAATGATACATCTCCAAATTTTTCTCCCAGCCCATAGCAGTTTATAGCAAATTCTGATTCAGAGTTCATACATTTGTATTTAATGTCTCATGATGTACTGCATATGCACAGAACACACATAACATTTCAACGCTGCACCTCCATAGGTCACACAACACTAAGTGTCTTCTTTAATCTTCTTCCAGCAATATCACACTTACTGGCTCCTTTTAAACTATGTAGTTCCCTTTGTATTTTCTAAATTACAAAAAAAACCAATTTGAGTTTTTACACAAGTTTTCAGATTTGTTATATGAAATTGTTTTTTTTTAGAGGAAATGAAAGAGAGAATTATCTTAGTGAAAAAGATAGATTGCTTGCTTGTATCTGATAGATTTTAAGACCTGATTTTACACCTAATCTAGCTCATGGCATTCTCATGGACTACATTTTTTTAAAGTATTGTGAATGAAAATGCAGCTTATATATAATTTCCAGAATTCTTGTCAGTATGTGAATTTTGCAGCCCTAATTTTGACCTATTAATTTTGGATTGATGTGTTAGAAAGAATATTTCTTGATCTTAACTGTAATAGTGATCATTTCAGTGATCAGAGTGGATTGTTGGGCTAATTATTCTATATAGGTAACTATATATAGGTTTAATAAATTGCCTAAATAGGAGAGACATGCTGAGATACATATTATGTGATATTATTTATGAAAGTGCCTATCTTGCACATGAACAATTGACTATTTGCAGCACCAGCTCTTGAATTTTAACTTTGCATTCCACTACTAACAGTAAAATATTTTGTTTCCAATATAACTCAAAGTAAAGAGAATTTTCAAGTCATCTTTAAAAATGCACAGGATAAATAATTATCTTATTAATTCTCTCTCACACAAACATCCTGTGATACAAGTATGCAACTTGGATTTTTCTCCATGCTTAGAAACCCCAGTTTGATAGGTAAATATCAGACTTCCATTTTTTCCTGGGTTTTTTAATTACTTCATATGTACGTCTTAGGGTGCTGGTCAAGGATAAAGAAGACAAGCAAGAGATATTTGAAAAATAAATGGTTGGAACTTGAGAGCTTAATAATTGACATGTCTGCTTTGCAACAAAAATGTGAACTGAGGCAGGATGGACTTCTCTAAACTAAGGCAAGAAATTAACTTGGAAATTTACCTTGTTTTTATCACGTGTGTCACTACAGAGTTTAACAAAGTCACTGCAAGTTTTCTTTTCTTAGGGATAGACTAGATTGTATTTGGTCCTCACCATCACTTTGACTTCATTATCACTGACCTTGCTCCTTTCTGCCACTGTCTGCTGTGATCCCTGGGGATTAGCTGCTCAAAGGTTATTGACTTACATACATGTATATGAGTTGTCATCTCTGGATTCTTAATAATTGATTGTCAAAGCACTTTTGCACCATGTGCCTTGCTTTTTTTGGCAGAACAAGTGCCCTTTCTTAGTTCAATGTTCAGCTACTCTTCTTTGGGGTATGTGAGTGTCAACTGGCATGATAAAGCATAAAAATACAAGCTTGCCAGTAATGACCCAGTTGGTAGCCATCAGAACACTTGGCTAAAAAGTCAGAGAAAGCTTTTGAAATTCTTGTGCTCTTTTTTGTGGTGTTTTTTTGATTTTTTTTTTTTTCCCTAAGACTATAAAAAAATGCAGCAGAAACCATTGTCATTAAGTCTGGATTTGACTGAAGTATTCAAAGGAAAGTACCCTCTTCAAGAACTAGAGAAGAAAAAGTTATTCTGTTCAATATTTCCAAACATGAAAATGATCTGAAATGAATGAAATTTTTTTTGGCTCTACAAATGAGCCAAAAAAAAAAACCAAAAACATTGAAAAATAAAAATTTATGTCTGGTCGAGATTTCTGTATCCTATGAACATTTAAGTTACAGGGGTTGTTTTTTTAAAGCTTTTGTATTAAAAATTTTTGTTCATTTTTAAGGTTAGAAAGTTTTGTCAGGCTGGCAGTTTTGACAAAGACTCAGCCAAAATTATGATTAGTTTTGTTCGCTGGGTTTCGGAAGTTTGCTTTTTCTTTTTCTTTTTCTTTTTCTTTTTCTTTTTCTTTTTCTTTTTTTTCTTTTTCTTTTTCTTTTTCTTTTTCTTTTTCTTTTTCTTTTTCTTTTTTTTCTTTTTCTTTTTCTTTTTCTTTTTTTTTCTTTTTTTTTAATTTTTAAACTGTCCCATCTTCACTGGTTTTATTGATTTAGTGATTTATTGATTGTTCATGCTAGTGAAGACCCAATTACATAAAACTAGTGGTCTTGTATGTTGATTAAGCTTAGAAAACAAGGTTAACTGAACACAGTAATTTGTTACATTTGTTGCACTCACCAGAAAGGTAAGAACTGGTTTCTTAACTCAAGTGTTTTTTTTCAAGAGGCTTAGTCTCTGAGACATAGGGGAACATCCTTTTGTTACCAGAAAATGTTTTCTGGAGCTACAGTGTGCTATTGTCACTGTAAGATAAATCTGTAATGTACTGAACAGAGTAAACTGCTCCTGTTGTGTAATGCTTCCCTATCTCTCTAAAGGCTTAGAACATCTCTTATCACAACAGGGGGAAATTTGGATCTTTTATCAACTAGTTCAGAAAAGCATTCCATTTAAATAATGTGTCTGGAACTGTAGTCTATGGAGATAATCAGTAGCTTATTAACCTTAATCATAACAACACATTATCACTATTTGGTTTCATGTTGACTAATTTGCAGAACAATGGGGAAGAGCACACTCAGCACATAAGACTGTTCCTAGTTCTTGGCACTGCATAAATACAGTGACCCTCACTTGAAATGTCAGAGACTTAAGAAAAAGCTGTATCATATGATGAAGGAAGAGAGTCCGGGAAAAGAGGATCATGTAATCAGAGAGTTAGTTAAAAAGTAAACACTTGTTAAACCTCTGGACAAAGTGAGACCATCATCAAACAGATACCAAGAGCACAGAATAAAGGTCAGTTACCTTTTATCATGTTTGTGTAGCTTCAGTTAAACTAACAAGCAGCAGCATGTGCTTAGGGTCATAGTTAAACACTTGTGCCTTGATAAATGAGCTGTGTATTAGGTGCTTCCCTTTCAAGAGCATGGCCATATTGGAACTCTGATCTACAAAAAAAAAAGACATCAGAAAAGGAAGCAATTTACCTGGGGGCAGAAATCAGTCATTTCAGTTGGTAGAGGGAAATAAGGAAATGGTAGCATGTCAAATAATAAAATAAGTCAAAACAACTAAAATGAAGCAGAGAAACCTCAAAAATAAAACAGATCACTTCAATTTTGGGGAGTGAAACTGCAGATTTTTTTTCTTTCCGGATTTCTCAAAATCACAAAAAACATTTTGTCTTGAGCTATTTCAGTGCTAAAGGTACATTTCCTCATAACTGCACACTTGTGAAAATTCTAATTCTTGAACCTGATGATTTTACTATTTCATATGAACCACATATAAACCTACTGCTGAGGAAGAAATATAGCCATAAGCCTTACAACAGATTTAGATGTCTTCATCCTCAGAGGAGAGACACCTTCTAAGACCATGCTATATAACATGGTGTATAGACCATAGTATATAACAGTTTCACTGAATTCATTCAAAGAAGGAATTTTTAGGAGTATTCATTTGGGTTCTAAATCTGCTAGGCAGTAAAACCCCCAGTAATTCACACAGGGCATGGGATAGGATTGAGAGAGAAATGTCTCACATGTACTATACATGAAAGTACAGTGATTCCAGAAAAAAATTGAGCTTATCCCATATAAACAAGCTTGCAGATTCGGGAGGCTGGAAGCAAATATCTGTGTACATATACATATTTTTATCTTCAAGATATTTATATATTTAATTTATATTGCTTACAAACAATCAAAGAGTCACATCTGAAACTATCTTCATTTCACAGCAATGATTAAATTTATAAATTATTTTGTAAAACTGGAGCTTACAAATTCAAGAATTGTAATTTTACTGAAAAGAAGTGTGCTGAGAGGCGATTACACTTTTAATGTAGGTATGCTGGCCTGCTCTGAAATAATGCAGAAGATGCATCTGAATTTTACATTACTCTAAGTAAATATTGTCCATAAAATTCAATGACCATTGAGACTTCACCTTAGTGGCAAACAGTAAATATAAAAACTGGAATTAACTTTCTGTGTGTTATTTGATATCTTATGATAAACTATGGAAACACTTCAGCGTAAAAACAAAAGCTGATCTCTCCTCTTATCCTGCTCTTAGTCCTTTATCACACATTTTTCTTATGTAGCTGAACAATATCAGTTCACAACATAAGATGTAACTTGTCTTCACTAAAAATATTTTATTCAGCATTTATATTGATATTTTAAGTATCATGCACATTGCTAAGTAGTCACAAGATCAAATGCACTTTGGCTCAGTCTTCATATAAAAATTAGGTGGTGTTAATTTTATTACCACTCTGGCAAAATATTTGAAAGCATATTAATGAGTATTAATGTTATATGCTTAGCCAAAAGAATTCCTGAAGTCAGAGTGCTATTTTATCTGCTTTAAAGTTTTAGTAATAAGGAGTTGAATATGTATTTTGATAAGTATTTTATATCTTTTTAGCCAATAGTTGGATACAATTGAGAAATCTCCTGTGTATACAGAAATTATGCTGTATTTTGGTAAAACAGTAAGGCTGATGAAAAAAGTGACTGAATTCCAATAGAATCTATCAAAAATATCCAGACAAACACAGAAATATTACTCAGCTAAAGAATTTTCCAGTTGTCAAGATAAACATTCTGGAGTTTTTATTTGGTTTAAGAAATTCCAACCAGTTTGGATAATTATTACATGAAAATCACTATGATACTATTTAGGTTTCCTTTAACAAAATATTTCACGTTTTTTCCCTTGCAATTTTTTTCAGTCCCCAAAGAGACTGAATTCATTAAGGAATTAGATGAGAAATGGAAGTTTCTGTTTTAGAAAACAGAATGGCAGCTAGACAACAGAAAACAGATGCCAATTATTTGCCAATGTCTGCGGTAGAACAAAACATTTCATGACATTTACTTTGCCTCAGCAAGGCTGCCATTGATGTCAGTCAGCAGGTTCAGAAAAAAAAAGTCCATATGATCTAGGACTGAACAAAAATTCCTACACTTTGGTAAAGATGACAAGATGAAAAATACATGGTACTTTTTATAGAGTCAGCTATAATAGCACAATCTGGAATAATACTCCCTTAGACTGTAAGATCAGAGTTGCTTAATAAATTAACTGAAAACAGAATTTGCACTTCTTGGACTTAAAAGCCACAAAACAGGATTTCTTATGTCACACATTGAGCAGGAAAGAATTCAAGCTGTGCAATAGAAAATAAAATCTTTTGTCAGCACATTAGCTATTTTTATTTGCCCTGAGCATGTATTTGTAAGATGGGCTAGTCTTTATTATATGCCATCCAAGGAATACAGGAGTTACTGCCATGCTGCTTACCTGTAACACACAAAATCATCATGGTATATATTAATGATAAAAATTCAGGCCAGCAGTAAAGAATTCTGTTAATCTAGGAGCTAGATGACAGCCAAAACTTTCAGTTAGGATCTATAATATTTTTTACGTAGCAAACACTCTAATTAGATGGTTACACTGACAAACCTTGGTACACTGTTTGTGGTTTACCCATTATAGCAACAAGACCTGTACAGATAAAATGCTGTCTGGAGATAGAAATTGTACTCCTATGAGGAAACTATGTCTGCATCATTCTTCCAGCCAGATCTTTCTTGCACCAACTAAGTCTTAGATTACAGAATGTCCACCCAAACGAGTGCCTTGAAGAGCTATGCTGGCAATGGAAGATAATGCAGCTGAATGGTTGCTTTTTGTGCAGGGCTACATATACAACACAAAAATGCATGAGAATCCACACGGGAAAAAAATGCTGCATTTGTTTCCATCTGGTCTTTAAAATAATTACAGAATGTAATACCATCATTTCATATGGGAACATCTGCTACCTGTAATATCTGTAATATCTCATGCTCCTCCCTAACTGAAGGGCTCAGTGTAACAGTGCACCCAGTGGAGGTCCAAGCACGTTTAGTGGTGGGGAAGCAGCTGCCTGTGACCTATCAAACAGTATCCTTCACATCAGTCCTCCTGGCCTGACTCAAGAAAGAGATGTCTGTAAAGGCCTTTCTATCAACATTGTCTATGTCTTCAGCTCAGCTTGTACTTTTGGACTCTTTCATTACCATGAGCCTACCACCACTCTGTCAGTGATACCACTTACAGCCTCGCTCCATTTGCATTTTCTTTACATTCCTCCCCCTGAAATAGTGATAACTTTAAAGTTTAATGACATCAACCACCTCTCTAAGACAGTACCAGATGATTAGAATAAATCACCAAGTCTCATTCAAAAAACAGCACAAAATTCTGGCACTCACGTAATACAAAACATAAATACTTACTGTTTTGGTGGCTGTGCCTCTGAGAGAGATTAAGTGGAGATAAGTGCCTGTGAGATTTTAGCAAGGTTTTCTCAGGGTCAGTACATATTATAAAATTAGTCACAACACAGAGAAAAAAATAGGTGAAAAATGCAGCTCCAGGATGACATCACTGCAGCACAGGGCCCAAATTTTGTAAGCAGCTACTTCACACAGTCAAAATCTTCTGCAGTTTTAATTCATTATTTATTTTTTTTACACGATTACTGAAGTCTGCAAAATATACTTACTTTCTGGAGTTTTTTTCTCTGAATGTACCTGCTTTCCTAATAATAATAATAATAATCTTCACAGGCATTCTCATTAATATTTTCTGGAAATTTAATTTATAAACTCAATAATATTGACTTTTCTGGCAAAAAAAATTCACCTCAGCACGTGAAGCACATTGAGCTATGACTTTACTTAAAACAGAACTCTTTGTTAGGGAAAAAAAGGTGTCTTTTTTATTAGTCAAGAATTCCCACTATAAAGGATCAACCTTCAATTAGCACATTTCTTTCAAATTAAGCAAGGCCTAAGTAAGACTAAGTCATCCTCCCCAGATGATGAGCCAGCATGCTGAGGAAGTGGGGCTGAGAGGTGGTGAATGACTTAATGATGTCATGGGAAACATGCTGTCGTGACCCAACAGGACATCTTTTACTCCTGTGAATAGTTCCACTGACTTCAGGTGGATAGTCCTGCAGGATTAAGACACTGATTCATAAATGTTTCAAAACAAGGCTGAAGCCCCGGTCATATTTTAAGTCTCAAAGACAGGGTAGCTTCTATCTAGCCTAATAGATCAGAACCTCCACTTGCTCATTAGCTGAGGACCTCTGCCCTCCCCATTAGGCCCAGTTTTCTCAGATGAACTGTCAGATGGAATCTGCTGCAAGTGTACACAGGACAAATTCCATGTCATTAATGGAACAGGTGTTTAATGATTTTGGATGCATCAAGTTTACCCAGCTTCTTAAAAGATCTCTTCTCATGTATAATAGTGGCTGCAACACCAGGGATCATTTTCTGAAATGGTTGGCACTTCCCAGTCTATCAGCTTTACGTGCTTGCCTGGTGAATTTATTTTAAATAGTAGATTTAAAAATCCTAAAGTTAAGGAACTAAACAGTGTTTAGGATTCCTATTGCTAGCACTCATGAGGCAGTACTTCAGTGCCCACTGAAATCAGTAGGATCTTTAACTATGTAAGGCCACAAAGAACTTAGGATTCATTAACTGTAATATGAAAACTTCACACAAGAAAGGTTATATTTACTTTAGAAGTTTTATTTTAAATAAAAGTTCATAAGTTGAAAATGTTTTATATTGTGAATATCTAAAATTTTCTTTTGTCTATACAAGTATGAACAGATGCAAAATCAAGCTTTTATCACAGTGAAAACCCTGCATTTGACTGAAGTTACTTAAGAAAGACTGGACATTGGACTTTATTCCCTGATTTTATCCCAGCCACAGTGGAATAAAAGTGAAAGAGTTTAGCAGAATGAGCATGTCAAGTTACATGGCACCCTCCCATAAAGGAATGGGAAGATGAAAGAAAGGTTCCAACACCAGGATGGGAAAGATATATTTTGAAAAAAACTGCATGAAAACCCAGATAAAAAGAATAAGAGGTTTTCTAAGCAAAATTAGGTCAACTGCATTTTAAACACTAAATCTCACTCAAAGAAGAATGAAGAGTTGTCATGTTTCTGTTACAGCTACTAATCTCTAATTTTATTCAGGTTTTTGTATTAGTGTAAAGGATCTTTGCTGTCAAGAGCAAGTGGATCCATATTAAGAGTCACAGCCAACATAGACCAAAAAGAAACTTCCTCTTTTTGATGGAGCCTTTTGTACTCTAATATTCTGTCAAGTTCAAGTTACAGTTCATTCAGAATAATATTAAACAGGTGCTCTCTGTGCGAGGAAAATTTTGACTATGAGTTGAGAAACAATCTTTTTAACAGGACAGCACCCAGGTACAGACAGAAGTCCTGAAGGAAGCTCCTAAGGTTGCATAACAGTGAAGAGCAATGCACACCCATCTCCCAGCAGCTTCTTGTAAAGTCTTGCTTCTTAACACAAGCTGCTAATGATCTATTAGCCAAGTGACTTTGGCCATGAGTAATTGAGGTGTCCCAGCTGTTTTCTGATGTACCAGATTGCCTGAGGAGGCAGCCAGAGATGGCAAGTATTTCAGCCATCACAGCTGAAATCACTGATATTTGCATGCCAACAACTAATCAGTTGGTCCAAGAAAGCACTTTACTGGATTTCTAATAGGGGTTAGCCTCCACAGAGGCTAAATAACATTTTAGACAATCTAGGACTTTTGATACTTGGGCGCAGTGGTAGATATATTCTCAGGCATCAAGTTACACCAATGATACATCTTCTCAGACCTCATAATGAAATAATAGTTTCAGTAGTAAGACAGCCATCACTTTAGCTCATGATGCATCTCTGTGTTTAACAAATTAACATGACTGTATGGCCCCACTATGTAGGACTGGACAGTCTTCCTTTCTCCTCTCAAAAATGTTTAGTCTGGATACTTGATTTCTGCCTTTGATTTTTTAGTGGAGGTTCTGTGTAAAGAACTGTTTCAGATAGCTGGCATTTGTAGGTGAAATAGTTGATATAGGATAGTGTACTGCACCATTATTCTTTTTCTTTGAGCTTCCCAACATCACCAGTGGAAAGGAACTAGGAATATCTGGGTAAACTAATTAGGAGTCAGTATTATGAAGTGTTTTAAAACCCTTTGCCACCCACAAGCAGTTCTGCATAGCTGCCACCTCCTGTTGCACTTCTAGCTCATCAGGACTGGGAATCCCTTCAGCAAAAGAAATGCATCTGCCAGAAGCAGCTACACTATGTGGATTCTGAACCTTAGTAGGTGTGAGAAGGTCATGATTAATAACCTTCACATTTAGAAGATCCAGCAAAGTGGTGGCAACTAGATCCCACATATTCCCACACATCAGCTCCTCTGACATCCTAATTTAATAGAAACTGTGAGACTGTATATCTAAATTTTCAGTGTGGAAAATATTGCCCTAGGCTGACCCCATATGAGTTTGGCAAGGTCTGGGTGCAGCAAGACACTTTTGTGGGAGGCAGCCCCAAATCTGAGCTGACAATGAAGCAGAAGCTGTCACTTCCCATAAGGATTTTGGGTGTTCTCTCCTCAAAGGTAACATACTGCCTCAAAGAAGCTCCCACAAAATTCTGAATGTAGATACTGGCCTTTCTACAAAGCCTAGACCCTTGTTACATGGCACATTGAATTGTCTGATAGCAGGAGTTGTTTCTTCCCTGCAAATCAAGAACTTGTCTCTGTGAAAGGCAGTAGTTTCCAGCCTTCCTCACCCTACCATGAAGGCAGCACTGAAATCACAGGGCAACCTGTGACAGGCAGAGGACCACCTTCTGTATGAACTCAGTGGAAGCAGAGATCTTTCCTGTTTAAAAATGGTATTCAGCTTGCCTCCTCACAGAGCAAAGGGCTGCTTTGAAACCATTCTCTTACATTGTCATTACTGTTGGTTTTTTTCCTTGCTCATAGAGAAACAGGAGATGGGTTTCTTGTGCTGATACTAATTACATCAGTGTGAAAAATATTCCTACTCACAGCAGAGTACTTTTGAATATGGAAAAAATAAAATATATTTTGGTTGAATACAGATGGTCAGCTCATGTTGTCCCTTTTCACCCTAATCATTTCCATCCTCACCCAAAGAGGAATATTCTTAGCCCATTTTTCATACTAATTGTAGCCATCCTCACTGAAATTTGCCTCTAGAGAATTAAGGGTCCTGTTCTTTCCCTTCTTATTTTTCCAGATCTCAAAACTAAACCTTGTTTCACCAAATGTATTGGGCTATGGTTTGGCAGCTGCAATATTTTTGGTTTCAGGACTCTCAGTAAATTAAAGAAAGTTTATATGTCATATTTACCTTTCAAAATCAAATTTTCTCCTTCCTTTCTTAAACAAGAACACATTTACTCTGAATTTTCCTTTGTCAGACAAAATATCAGTGATTGTAATTGCAGGCCAAACACAAGTTTTCACTCACTGTCTTGCGAATTAGGGTAGAAAAGCAACACCTCATATGTTTGTCATGGTGCTTGATCTCTGGTTGAAATATGAAACCTTTTTCAAAATATCTCTTAGTAAGAGGTCAGCATCATCTCTCAGGCATCTTTCATGAGCATTAAATTCTATGTGAAAGAGGAGGAAAAAGAAGCCTCAATTGAAAGGAATAACTCTGAACAATCCCATTTGTAATTTTCCCAGTGTTTGCCAGTCTGGGCGCTGGAGGGAATGCAGCACTTGCTTCCTCATCCCTCCTAGTATGGCACTGAACAGACTTTTCTTTTAAATGTGGTACTGATATTAAGAAACAAGTTGAGAGATCCCTTTTGTCATATCCCCTCAATGCCAGTGTTTTATTTATAGTTGTCTTCTATGCCAGTGTTTTATTTATGGTATTAAATATATAAAGAGATTATAATGCAGCAAAAAAGGCTGTTATGGAAAAACAGATGCTGTTTTGTCCAAGAGCCATGCTTATGAACAAGGCCACCTGGCTTTACACACACTGACTTTGAACCACATACAGAACAGAGACCTTTTCTTTTTCATTATTCAATCAGCTATTTTATCTGTGTCGTACAACAGTGCATAAAATACAGGACATTTCTTTCTAAGAATTAACAGGAATCAAATCTTATCTTTTAGGAGAGAACAGTGTTCTGAGTTTTGTTTTGAAATCAGGCCTGTGACTATTTTTGCTGCTTGGAAGTACATTAGTTTCAAACAAAGCATTTATCCTGCAAGTTATTATGTAACCATTGTAAATAATATATAAATACTTCAACTTTATCTTAGCTTAGCACTACTTTTAGTACTGAACTCATTTTATTAGCGCTTTTTATTGGAATTGTTAGTAAATCAATCCCTACCTTCTCTTCAAGGCAGTCAGCCCCTCCTAGTGGTTACTCCCGACCTGCAGCAAAACACTCCAGGATTTCTGGCCATTTGTCCTTGATCTTCGTTGAGCAGAGCAGAAGGTGGAGCTGTGAATTATACTTTTCCTTCTTAAAATATAGGAGAGAACAGGGAAATCTTTTGTCATTTAAAGTTACTGATGGAAAAAATAAACTGACACAAATGTTTGCCTTATTCCTTGCATTAAATCTTGTCCTACTTTTCATAGCCTGAATACTATGAGTCATACAAATGTGAGCTGTAAGAGTCTATATTGCTCGATTACTCATATTCCTCTCTCTGCTACATCAATACTTTTGAAGTGTTTTGTAAAGCTGAGCAGTAAAAGCCAAACTATTCCATAGACCAAAGGCTGAAAGCCTAAAAAAAATGTTTGTGGTAATATCCTTCCTTTTTAAATCTTTCCTTCCCTTAATTTCAGCAATGCTGCTCACACAAGTAGTTATTCACATGTTTGCATGCTTGTTGGAAAGGGTCTCTGTCACTCAGCCAGGAACACATTTCTGACAATCTGCCTGGTTTTCCTTCCTCAGTTTTACTGCTTGACTGGTTATTTCTGCCATGACGTTTCACCTGTTGAAACTGCCAGGGATGCTTTTGAACAGCAACTTATGTTGTCACTAGAGTTGCATATAAACTTTATCAAAAAACACAGAAAAAAAAGCAAAGTCTTTCTTTCTCTCTCTCTCTCTCCATTTGTATCTTCATTACAGACTCAGGGAATGTAAAAAAAAAGTTTAACTGCTGACTGTAAGTTATCAGAGCAATAGAAAGACACCTCAAACAGAGATACGTATTGAATTTATTACATAGGACCCCGTGCAAAACTGAGTTATCCCTTGATATGTAAATATTTTTTTAAAAAAAGTTTAAAACCATTTGAGGAAAAGAACATACGAAGTTTCAGTAAAATCAACTGGCAGCAAGCTATCAGGTGAATGTCAGGGTGTTATCCACCCAGTTTTCAGCAAAGGGCAGAACAGGTACTGCCTTTGCTCAAGTTACTGCATGTCATCAGCAGTTTCCAGGTTTAGATCTTCATATCAAGGCAGTACCCCCAGTCAACCAGTAAAGCTGTGCTCCTGGTGGCCATCTAAAAGTACCAGCAAAAGTCCCAATTTTCAGAAGCAGGTATTTATTGCTTTGTGAGAATAAGGCACCATGCCAGGCACCTACAGAGAGAGCCAACCCAAATCAATAGCTGGGATCTTAGCAGGAGGTTAAGAATCCCATGCACAGCACAGCAAGCAGACAAGACAAGCTTCACTTCTGATATAAATACACAATGCACCGAAGACAGCCTACAGGCATTGAATCTTTTAGGATCAGTATAATTAGCTTACTCAACTACTTTGATATTGAAAGATACAGCCTTATGTGCCAAAACACATATGCAACAACTAGCAAGAAAATTTCTGTCTCTAGCCCCTGAAGGGAGAAAATTTTAGGTACTGTGTCTAATATCAATAAAAGGACATACTAAAGGCTTTTTGAACAACCTACTTATGATTTTAGGGAAAAAAATGGGGGATATCTTGTGGCCTGAGACAGGTTGCTATAGTTCTTAAGTCCACATAGATTCATGGTTTTCTCCACAACAATCTAGATGCTTACATGGACCGGGGTTTTATTGTTAAAAAAATTTCCAAGACTGGGATTTTAATTTGTGTTGTACATATAAAAGTCATCTGACCAATAAATTTTTCTGTAGTTGTCTGCTGAAGATGGCTTCAAGCCAATGCTGAAGAATGTTCACCTGAAAGTAACCCCTTAATGTTTCTGTAACAGCTTACTTTTGATTTAGGAATTATTATTAGTTATTATATTGGTGTTTTAATCTAAACTGAGATCAGGAACTTACTATACTAGGTGTTACCTACAAAAACACTAAGGAACAGTCATTAAAAATATTAGTTTGTAACTCATATAGGCAAGACAGATTCAAATAAAATACCTCCCACTTCCTATCAGAAACTGAGGCTCAGAAAGCAAGTTGAATGAAAATCTTTATTTTCTCTTTATCAAAAGATTTTCCATCAATTATGGATTATTGATTCTATTTCTAGAGATACTTGAAACATGGACAACTTGAATTATTCAATGTTTTAAGATTATAAAATATGAAAGAAGATTATTCAGTGTTTTAAAAACATGTCCCATATTTGAATGAAAATATGAAATTTTGTAGTTTCCCACAACATTGACAACCTGCCTGAATTTTGACTCAGAATTATCAAATCAAGTAACACTAGTGTTATTGAAAAATAATCGAACAAACGTATTTACTCTTTAAGAAAATAGAGAACATAGTAAGACTATGCATATGGATAATTCTAGAAACTGGACTATTAGCTTCTTAAGCTACTGAAAATTATTTTTAATTCCAGTGTGGGCTCTGAAGCCAGATTTTGGTCCCATCCTGACTGGATTGTTCAGCTTTTATTTGCTGGCAAAATAAAATAAAATAATTAAAAAAAAAACTAATAAAGCCCAAACTAAGAAAAATCAATTCTATAGCTGTCAGGAAAGCCTATAATATATTCTACTCTATCCTGGAATCAGAACAGTTTCTAAACCAGCAAAACTACAACTGACTCAGAACCTAAAGCTACCCAAATTCAATAGCTATTCTTTCAGAGAGTCTAATGGGCTTTGGGTCATGGCCTCGTGCATTAAACTAATTTATACAGAAAAAAAATCTATTTCCTTTTACTTTCAATTAATCAGGGAACTGGATATGACCTATTGGTGGAATGGTAAATAATAGAGAGAACAGGTCAGTTGTACAGAGTGACTTGGATCGCTCGCAGAGGTCAGTTCAGATCTAAACATAGGTTTTATTGCAGCCAAGTGCAAGGACTTCTATCTAGAAACAAGGAGTATTTGTAAGATGAGAAAAGCTATTGTAAAGAGCAATGATTCTGTCTCCAGATTGATAACAAATTACTATAATGGTAGATGAGCAGTCGAACCTGATTTCCTTCAGTGAGCTAACATGATCCTTAATTGATTTGCAAGCAAGGGAACATGATAAAAGTGGTAAGGCAGCATTAATGGCACCATTACTGGAATTCTGTGTCCAGAATTAATATCTGTAATTCTAAAAGTATACCAAGGAATTGGAAAGGGTTCTGGAAGATGTAATGATGCAATCTTCAAAATATACCTTACTGTGTGAAAGACAGAAAAAACACTGCCTATTAGGTTGATTTGACAAATAATCTGGAGAAAACTTGTCCATTATGCGTAAAATAATATTTCTGATAATCAGTAAGAGTTTCATCTGACAGTAAATGCTATAACATGATCAAAAGTGAATCCAAACAAAATTTAACTAGAAAAAAGGGAGGATTTGAAACACTGAAGAGAACTAAGTTTTGCAAAAAAAGATATCACAATTACCCAGAATAATATCATTCATGTGAAATTATTTTTGTCGCCCTTTTTTACCTCAAAAGAATTGTGGTTGAGAAGTTAATAGATGACATTCTTTGATTTGTAGTATGTTGCCCTTGATATGTGAGCCAGAGATACAACTGAGCAAGTTGTACTTGAGTTGAGAGGGAATTAATGATTTTGAAGCTAGTGCATATGGGGTCTTATAGGCAATGTTGATTTCCCCTGAGGAGTACAACTCATAGGTAGCCTGGTACACTGGCAGTAGGTACATCTAGAAATGAGAAGCTGATTTGACCTGAGTCCATTCAGGACATGTGTTTGAGTACCACCATGTTTGGCAGAGCTTGTTATGTACTTTATTTCAGTGGAGGGGTTGAAGTACAGGTATTGGATTATTCTGTTGGTCATTAAAATATTAAACCTCTGAACGTAGGCTATGGTTAAAAAGAGTGTGTCCCTCTACATAACAATGGGTATGGTACATGTTTTGAATATATTACCTGGGGTAATGTAATGGGGATAGACATGTTAAGGCTGAAGATGATTATAGATGACTATAATGTCTTTTCACTTAAAAATCTATGAGTTTACAACATGAGAAAAATGAATACATGGTAGTTTGCTGAACCACATGCAGGATCTTTTCCTGGCTGAGTTTTGTAGATGGCTTATCTGCCTGAGATCATATTGTTAATTACGTCATTAGGTCTGGAATTCACCATGGATATTACAATCTCTTGTGTGGGGAGCTTTGTATATGCAATGTCACTAATGAATGCCAGACCTTATTCTCCAATTGCAGATGCATCCCACCCTGACTCCTTCCAGCTGGAGCAGCCAGGTGGTAAGGCACTAATAGAGATGCAGCAGACGCAGAGGACTGAGCAACCTCAAGCATTTGTGTGAAGAAAGTTGCTCTGCTTTCAGTGGAAGCCAAAGGTTTATAAAGTGTGAACTAGAATGACAGAATTAATGATTCACTTGGGCACCAAGTAGGTTAGGATCCCAGCAGGAGCTTGTGCCTAGAGGAACCTCACAAGGTCTATGCCCTGGGACAGCAACCAACACAGTATAGAAACAAACCCACACCAGGGGACCACCAGATAGGTGTTCACCTGTCCACAGCAGCTGTGCATCAAAAAACTACAATAGATCCTGCCCATAGCATTCAGTGCAGCAGGCATGCTGCATCATGTCTGGCAGATAGTGGGGGAGATCATTCCTCACCACAAGACTTACCACAGTGCAGAGATAGTTGCTGGTATTCACCACTGACACTGGAATTTTTGTCATTAGGATGATGTAGGGGGACAAGTAGCATTTTCATGCACCTAAAATACAGCTACTGCTTTGCTGCCAAGTGCACAGACCAAACATCTCAACGGGGGAAGGGCAACTACAAGCAGTTACCAGCACTACTAGAACAGTTATACATTTATTTTGGCTGGTAGGGATATCAAACCCAGCTAGGAAATGAGAATTGTAGTTATCACCACCATAGTCAGACATTTTTGCTCTGCTTTACTGATCTTTTTCATAGTAATCACGATGAATCAGACTGTGATGAGCAAATAAAAAGCTAAAACCACTAAAAACATAAGGAAATCTAAAGGGCACTTAATAAAACTCCTTGATTTGCTATTTCAACTTTTAATACACTCTATCATAATTAATTTTGATGATCTTAAGCTAAATTAAAAGCAACGGGTAGCACTGCATGGAAGGAAAAGTATAAGGGCACCTTAATGGAGCCACCCAATATAGTGCCCTGTAGGCAACCATAACTTAATTTAAAAGCACACTTGATATGCAGAAATACACCCAAGTAAAATGGCAGGTGATCCTCCAAACAGAATAAGAAGTAGCTGTTCTATCTGCCCTCAGCCACTGTAAATTTGTATGAACATGGTGCTTTTCATTAAGCAATCAATAATATATTTTATTAGTTCCAGAACACTGCATACAGCCCACTAAAAGCAATCTCACGCCACAGTTTTGAGTGTGAATACCACAATTAAACCCAGAAAAGATAAATTAGTTTTTCTGAAATCTGGAGGTTTTTGAGTTGTAAAAGTCCAATTACAAATTAGCAAGCTGTGAATAATCAGATGTAAGAAAAAAAAAAGAAAAAATAAACAGTTTCAAAGCTGCATGATCTTTACTTGCAAAATCCTCAAAGATTTATGAAGTTAAATAATAATTGGTGACAAATGAGACCACTGATGATAGCTAATGGAATCATGGTTTTTCACCTGCAGTTTTGGATGTAATACCTGGCCTTTTGAGAGCACCACAATCTTTCTGCAAAACAGAGGTTTGAAATATTCACAAATGAAACAGGTTTGTGCTGTTCCAGGGTTCTAACAAACACACCTGCATTTAAAAACATCTGATCTCCCATTCTCCTTCCAGTATGTAGTGAACTAGATTTCCAAATGAGTTCATCCACCTGCCCCCATTAAGGGGGGAGATATCTCTTAAGGGGGGAGATAACTCTTAAATATATTATGTCATTATAACACTAGACAGGAGATAACCATGTCTTGAAAATCATCAAGACTTAGGTGCTGAGGATTTCTGGAAATCTTCTTGGCTTCTTGTTGGCATACTGGTATTAACTAGCACATACAAGTTTCATTTGGATGAGATGCATCTCTTCATCGTGTCTGTAATTCAATCTTGACATGGTAATTTTTAAGTTCAAAGAAGGTAATTTTGTACTTCACTCTGCTTTTAGCATGTGAGAATGCAAAAATCAAATCCAGTGAATTTTTCATTCAGTTGAAAACTCTCAGTAAAGTGAATGACCCTTTAAAAAAATGTTAGGAAGCCAGGACACTCAGAATATCAGAAGCACATTTCAATCTGTTTACATCGGAAATACTCAAGAGCAAGAGTGAATAGTGAGAAATGTATTTTCAAGCTTAGATAGCACCTGTATTCTTAGGGATGAGCTGAAATTGTTAGAAAATCAACCCAATGAAGTGAAAACATAAAAATAAGAAAAAACCCTGTGACCCAAGGACTTCACAGGTTATCCATTTAATCCTGTTTAATGCTGTTCAGACAAAACCCTACACATGCATTGACTAAGATGTAGTTATTCAGAGACTTGATTAATTTCAAAAGTAAATGACAGAAGATTTAGAGCAATAAAAACACAGAAAACCTCCTGTATGGAGCAATCACATGCAAAAGAAAGAATGGCCTACAGATAGGATATTTTTCAAAGATTTAGAAGACTCAGGTTTAAAACCTTATTCCTTCATAAGCTCAACAAATTACTTAAGGTATAGAACCTACTGGTTAACAACATAAAACAGCTAAATAATACTCTTTTCTCTCCCACAACTATTATACAAACTGTTTACTAGATCCATCTTCAGTCCAACTATCTCCCAAACCATTCTTGACAATCGTCTGGGAAAGTATTAGATGATCTAGCTGAAAGCTGTCCCAAGGAGAATGCTAATAACAGTTAAACTTTCTGGATATTGCCTAAGCCTGTATCCCATCTCTATTTAATACACTGCTGTACTTCAATCCACTGCAAATCGTAAAAAAATGCAAGAAAGAACAGTCTCCATTGTGCAATACTCTAGTGTTATGGGAAAGAATGTTCTGTGAAAACAGTAAATCCTTTCTGTAAAATAATGAAAATAATTAATGATGTAACTATGCACCCCTGAAGTACAAGAACTTCTATTAGATTCCACTTTTCCATTCAGAAATTCTACCTTTAAATCATTCAGCATATTTATATGACAGTGTCAATATAGATGGGCAGATGTGAACCTGATGTTGATACCTGTGCATTGTACTCCAAAGCATGGAAATCTGCTTTTCTGTAATGTGTAGTCATTCCCAGGCTGGTATAGAGTTTGTGCTTCTCGACAAAAACATTGTTCAAACAAATGTCACACTAGATAAGCCAATGCCCTCACCAGCTTGTCTTCAACCTAGGGTTTGTTTCAAGAATCACAAAGAAAATCTCATTCACTAGGACTGAGAGGAGTTCAAACTCTCTGGAAGTTTACCAGAGAAAGATTTTTGTAATAGCATTTTAGGACCAACTTCTTGAATGTGATTCTTGTGTCATAATTTTTAGCAGAAATTAAAAAGCAGGAAGCAGTCACAAATGGCATTTCTGAAAAAAACATGTTGGCCACTTGATTTAGAAATTTAACATATAAAATTACACTAAGAGTTATTAGGACTTACACTGGTATAATATTTAAGTAAACTGTCACACCCCTAATCCATAGAGTTCTACCAGTATAGTATAAAGATATGGTTGTGCAAAATTGTTTGAATGTTGCTGTTTTTACCACTAGTTTTCTCTGCAAACTGAGCTGATATTGCAGACAGAATCCATGCAGTGCAAATTATCCTCTATTTCAAAGATACTAGCTTCAAAATGAAGTTCATTTTCTTGCATAAATAGGATGCAATATAAACAGAGGTTCTTAGACAACTCAACATCGAGACTGAAAAATACTTTCAATCTGTGCTAGTTAGCAGCAAACAACATTATGTTTCCCTGAATGGCTATACTAAACATTTAACAAAAAAAAAAGTCTACATTTAGAAGCCATAATTTGACTGGTTTCAGTTCCAAAGCCTTCTGATTACTACTATTAAAAAACTTACCATGATTCATGCCCATTTCTGAAGAAAAAAGCTGTCTGGGAACAAAAACTCACAACAATAACTTGTATATTTTTCATTAAATTATGTTTTTTCTATAGTTTTGAAGGATTTTAAATGATTTTTAAATAGATAGTATTTTTAATTTCAATTTCATTCCCACTATGCAGGCTATTATTTTTATTTAACCAGTTAAATGGAGCAAAAAAGAAGAAAAATAAAATCAGGGTTAAAGCATGAAGAAAAAAAAGGCTGGATATAAAAGGATCTTTATTAAATAAATATTTTTAGGACTACTTTTCAGTAAGAAAATAATTTTAAATGAAAGATTCTGCAATTATAATGAAAATTCATTTGAAAAAAGTGTTATTGTGTAAAATTTTGGAAGAAACCTACTTTCTTGCTAATTTCTGGGGGAAAAGAAAAGAAGAAAAAAATTAAACAAAAATTCACAAATGCCTCCCTTTCTTGCCCTGCTCTTACCCCAAAGTGAAACAAAATAAAAAGGCAATACTGCATAGCATCTCCAGATGTCAAAAGTTATTACCTCTTTTTTCCTTGCATGCAAGTGAAAGGCTTTGTGCTGGGGGAGTATCATGTCTAATACATGAGTACAAAAAATTCCAAGAAAACAGCTTGGAAAGGAAACATCTCAAACTCACCATTTACACAGTACATTTATGTGTCTGAAGGTGATAAATTATGTGATCTCCATCTGCCATTTTCAAATTAGGTCTAATATGTATAATAGCATATTTAAAAATATGTTATTCAAGAGCTGGTTTGTTCTCTATGGATCTGTTAGAGAGACACTGTTGCAATTTTCAAATTTTTGCTAGTCCATAAATAGAGATATGGGAAAAAAAACAGTTAATTTTATGACAGTGTTAGACTTAATCAGTCTTCTCATATTGTTGTATTTCTGGGATAGTCATTCTCTGTATGTACAAATATGTATGTATATATAAATATACATATATGTAATGTTCTTCCCAGTTCAACAACTGCTTAAAAAAAGACTCATGATTAGAAGTACTGTAGGTGTCACTTCTCAGGTAGTTAAGAATGTATTAATATTAAATTTCTCATACCTATTATCAAATTATCAGCCCTTATAAATAAGAAAACGAAGTATGGATTATATTCCCTGGCAATATGAAGAGTTCAGGAAATGAAAAGGGTTTCTATCATATATAAAATATAGAGTATTGTTAGTGCAGAAGCCCTGTATCAACTTCAGTGACCCATTTACTGGTTATTCTTTCATTGTTTTAAAGGTGTTATGAATTAGAGCTCTGCAGTTTCAATAGCATCAAACACATGAAATAGAACCCGTGTGCCTCAGTTAACCTTAAACAAGTATCTGAAGGCAAGAGAGACAGATTTAATGGATGTGATGTCATTACACTATATCATACATGCCAGAAAGAAAGAACAGAATATAATAGAATATCTGGGCAACACAGGAAAGCCATTTTTTAGCTATTTAAAGCTTCAGAAAAATGAGCCAAACCTGTGAGGAAGAGGCTGAAGTGCATGTAGTAATGCATCCTAAAATATCAAGACACTTAAGTTTTTCCATCCTCTTTAGCACTCTGTATTCAAAATCTGATGCTGTGCCAACAATCCCCAGAAAAAGTACTTTTAACTCTTGCTGCAACCTGATACTGTTGTAAAGTTCACAATGAAATCTTCATTTATTTCACTACATTGTTCTGCTCCCCTTTCTAACTGGCTTCAATAGAAACAGGCCTTCATTTGCACCAATCTTTGCACTTCTTTTCAGTTGTCAACAGTTCCTTCCTGCCCTTTTGGAAATTACTATGGCCCTAGGTTTAACTCAAAGTGTAAATACAGAACTGACTATGTGATTCATATGGACTCTGTACAAGTTCCCTGAAGCCAGAGAGAGACTTTCATTGATTTCAATGGGAGATTATTAAACAAAGCTGGGGGTGCATGAACTTTTGACTGGACACTTTTAAATCCAGAGGTTATTTTTCACTTTTTTTATCTCATTCTTAAGCATACAGATTCAAAATCGTTAAGTGCCAGAGTCCTACATATGGCATCAGGGACATGCTCTTTGGTAGAGAAGTCTACATGTTATCAAGTTTTAATTTATTTACCTTCTTCATGAAAATAAGACAGGTTGATAAAGTCCTCTGAGCAGATAAAATAATCAAGTCTAACATCTAAAAAGTCCTATCAGTATTTAAGCAGAGCATCCAGGAAAAGGCTAACTGTCTTTTGAGAACAGGAACAGAAACTTTGAAAGCAGAAACTGAGGACTCTGCTGAGGCCACTGAAAAGAATGCTTTCATTTTGCCAGATGAGTCCACCTTTGCTTTCATTGTCATTTCCATTATCGAATGATCTCCTTTCTGAAAAGGGATAACTAGTTATTGATTCAAATGTCAGCAGCTTAAATGTTATTAGCCAGGAGCAGCACCAAAAAGGAAGGCCACTGCATCAACAAAATCGTACACTCTCACTCTGCAGGACTGCATCTCCTATTCTGTCTAGGCAGGCTTATGGCTCAGCATAACTGTGGATCTTATAATCATTAATATATTTATCCTCACAAAATCCCTGCTATTCCTCTTACACTTATTTTAGAAGTAGGCAGTACATGTCTAGGGCACAGACTGCACTGGAGCATAGAATTCTCTGAGCCAGCTCTTTCTATCACCATTTCTATTTCTATTAGGACCATGAACAGCAATGTAGCCACAGCATTATGGAGGTTGGTGCAGGTCAATACTCCAAAAGATGTTTCAAGTGCTTGCATTAACCCTTGCAAAGCTAATTCAAGTGTATCCTAAGCTGCCTGACAAAATCACAGTGGATCTAGAAATTAACTGAAGCCTCCAAGTCAAATGATTTGTCAGTTATTTCATGCTGAGATTAGCTTGAGATACCCACACGGAGATTGTCATGGATTATCTCTTTCTGTCCCAGGGCTAGCTGATAGTGTGAAGCCTGGAGGCAAAAGTAGGCACCAAGGAAGCAGTGAGACCATACACAGGCTCCCCTCTAAGCAGCTATGAGTGTAGTATCACAAAGCAATATACGTGTCTAATAAATGAGCAGGTTGATTACAAGAAAAAATAATAACAAATATCCTTTGTGCACAAGGTTCTGAGGATTGCTGAGCACTAGCCCTCTTTTTTTTTTTTTTGGCCTCCAGTAGATTTCTAAATCTCTAAATAGCAATCTGAATTTCCTTAGACATACGCACACACGATCCAGAGCTTGAGCTCCCCACAAATCTCCTGTTTCATCTCTAATTCAAAAGATCACTTCCTGGAAGCTCAGAAGGGAAAACAGTGAGGCATTTCTCTCCTTTCCTCTTTGAACCACCTCCTATGCCTTGCACCAGTGAAAGGGCTAGTTAGTCTAGACCTAATTTCCTGGGGAAAAAAGTATATTCTTTACTAGAAAGAGCTGATTTCTTGTAAAGTTTAGACCTAACAAAAGGAGACAATAAGAACTAGCAGATTTATGCTTCAAAAAATTATTGTTTCTATTAGAATAAAATTGTTTTTCTCATATAACAATGAGAAGGGTTAAGGGTAAAAATTTCTCTTCTTTTTTTTGTCACTTATTCCATCTCCTGAATAAGGGCTTCTTTGGAGCTCCTGAGCACAAAAGTGCATCTGGAAAATGTCAACTAATGTATTTCAAAGTTATTATGTGAAAATAAAACCGCTGAACATATTTTTTATGGACCCTTCCAAGAAAATTCACTTCCGAGACCTGGCTTGAGAATGAGCAGGAGATATTTTTCAGCCCAAAATAATTTTATGAGAAAGCTTTAAATGTTTGGAAAATATGTTGGAACTGTAATTTATCCCTTAACCAACAGCCTCAGTGATGGATTACGTGACCAATAGGGTGAATCTCTGTGTATACACACGTGCACACATCATTTCTTTTGTTTACCTTTGGATCAAAAATAGAATGTTACAACATTTGTTTCATCATTTTCGATCCCCCTGAGGCATTGTGACATTTGGTACATTTATTTTTCCTGTTAAGAGATGATTCCTTAATTGTTTGAAGCAGGTGGAGGAAATATTTAGCAGAATGTTTACACTGTGACAACTATATATCGGGGAGGGAAAGGGGGAACGTGTTTGAACGTGCACAGAAAGCCAGGAGTTGATTACATTTCTTTCTTCTGCACAGTCCAATATACAAGCTGAAAAAATATAATTCCACAATGGAGCTAATAACAATATACAGATTTCAAAGGGGCCACGGGCCTCTTGTCATTAACTTTGGTTCAGCGCCTAAGTCAGATGTGAGTACTTGCAAATATGGTCAGCCTTCTTGCAGCCCAGCTTTGAACACTAAACCTTGATGGTTTTCCTCATAGTTTTCCACACAAAAAGGTAAATTCCTCCAAAATTTATTTTGGGGGACCATAAGTGGAATTTTCCCTGCATCCTCCCTCCCTGCTTCCACTTACTCCTTACTTGTCTAGGTCAGAAAACTTAAAATGAAGGTCTTTGTGCATGAAAGGCAGGATATGCTAACTTAAGTTCAGCAAGTAAAACATAGGAATATCAACTTTTGTTCTGTTAGTGAGGTTAAAAGGATGTGGTAGAATACTTAAACTCCTGAGTCTCAGCCACACAACTATGGCTGAATGCAGACCTATTCTCTTTAATTCTGTAATGAAAGTTTATGACCACTTTTTCTGCATTTTTAGGAGACAGAACCTCTCTATAATTGCATAACTTAAATTCCTAGGGAATATATTGGGATGACAGTGGGAAGAGACTTATTTCTATCTTGCTTCTCCATGACAGCCTTCACCTAATAGCAGTTTTCAGCAGACCCCAGTTTCTTGGGGAAACTCCAAATTTAAATCCACTTGGTGGAAGACAGAGCTCTAAATGCCCTGTCAGGAGTTTTCCTGAGCTATTCTAATTCACAGGGCAGTGAATGGAGAACAGCTTTCCTGAGGCTCAGATCAGTATTCTGGCCACTGGATATTAAATATATATATTTTATACTATGGTCAAAGAATATTTAAATATCTATTTGGGAACTTTAACACCTTACATATGAGAGAATGCCATATTAAATGGGTGAATAGAGCTCAACACACAGGATACTTCTCTCAGAAAAAAAGAAGAATTTGGGTTTCAAGCTTCTGGGAAAATTAGTTTAATCTCCCTGGACTGTTAGGTAAAAGGACAACATTATTTCCACTAGTAATACATCATATCTGTAACTATGTTTTTCTCTTTGGTTATCCTAATACAAATACCATGGTTAGCACAACATGAAATAATTTAGTTTCTGGTTTGAATGAGCAAAAACAGAGACGCTTTTATTTGATCTGAACCAATTAGGATTTTTTGTTGGTTTATTCAGACACAAAATAATTTGAATATTCAGTCTATTTGCTACTTACACAAATTCGTTGTTTGAATAATCATTAGGAACAGGAACTTTGTCCAGCAAGATGGGTAGCAAGTAAATGGTTAATTGGGTAATGCTGGTTTTGGAGCACACACATATAAAAGGACGTCAAGAGATATTGCTTAGGCACCACATGAAGCCAGTTCATGTTATCTATAATGAATAATGAAATTTGCTGCTCTTCAAACTCCATTCAAAGTTTTCTGCCACTACCATTACCAGGACCATGTTTTTTTCTATAGTACTTTGATTGTGTTTACCACTGAGATGATTTGCAGCAGAAGTTACTGTTAAACAGGAGTAAAGCTGGTGAAATCTATCCCAGAATAATTTCTGTCTTTCTAAATCATAGTATATCAATAACAATATCCTAATATAATTAATAATTTAGTCTATTCAATGATAAGGGTTTTTTGTGACAAAGATTTTTGTGATAGAAATATACCGGAGATAATTTTAACTAAATTCCAGAGAGTTTCACTTCACCCATATTTTAAAAGTAATAATTTTCAAGTTATCTAGTTCTTAACAGCGCCCACCAGAACCCCCCAGATCTCTCTGTTTCACAAAATCTCTGTATTGTATCAGATATTAAAATACTACATACTGTGTTTTGAAATTTCATTTAACAAAGTGACACAGTTAAGTCATAGTGTCATGGAGGCTGGGAGCAACAAGAACCCGAGGCCACGCAGGACAAGGGGGAATGGCTTCAAACTGAGAGAGAGAGAGGCTTAGATTGGGTAATAGTAAGAAACTCTTCACTAAGAGTGTAGTGAGGCACTGGAACAGGTTGCTCAGAGAAGTTGTGAATGCCCCATCCCTGAAACTGTTCCAGGCCAGGAAGGATGGGGCTTTAAGCAACCTGGTCTAGTGAAACTTGACCCTGCTCAGGGCAGAGGGGTGGGGAACTAGATGATGTCTAGGATCACTTCTAGTCCAAACCATTCTATGATCCTATAAAGAAGACAAGACCAAAGCTCAGAAACCTGGATCCTGTCCTTAGCTTTGTCCCTGTGAATTTGGACCACTCTTCTTTGTTCTTTGGCCTTCCAAATTATGCTTACTTTTATCTACTTAAAAAGAAACTCCACTGGGAAGGTACAGTCTTCTGCTGGAGACAAGAGCAGAGTGTTTAGCACAGTGGGGCTCTGATCTCATTTGACTTCTTCAGACAAGATAGTACTACAAATAAATCATCATAATAATATTCTTATTTGCAGTTGAGATTAAACCTAAAGTTACCTTATTGGAGTGTCATCCTGGTTCCTGTGATATTTGTCTGAAACTTTCTTCTTACAGTATAACAAATGTGCTTCAACTCCATTGGTCAGCTTCTTCCTCTAATGCAGACAGCTTAATGGATTTTTCTTAAGCCCAGTACAGCTTGTTTCTGAGTATTAATTTCAACTTCAGGTTATTGTGCAAATTATGTCCTAGCTGGAAATTGAACCACGTTGACCACTGAAAAAGAAGAGCCTAATATATGACCTGTATTAAACAAATTTGCCCAGCCAGCAAAGTACAGTTGGATTGATTTTCACTCTGTCATAATGAGATATTTTGTTAGACAAGTTCTCCACCCAGTGGCTGCAAACGTTCATGGGAGCAAGGATATGATCTCCAGTATGATACTATAGNGGGAACTTTAACACCTTACATATGAGAGAATGCCATATTAAATGGGTGAATAGAGCTCAACACACAGGATACTTCTCTCAGAAAAAAAGAAGAATTTGGGTTTCAAGCTTCTGGGAAAATTAGTTTAATCTCCCTGGACTGTTAGGTAAAAGGACAACATTATTTCCACTAGTAATACATCATATCTGTAACTATGTTTTTCTCTTTGGTTATCCTAATACAAATACCATGGTTAGCACAACATGAAATAATTTAGTTTCTGGTTTGAATGAGCAAAAACAGAGACGCTTTTATTTGATCTGAACCAATTAGGATTTTTTGTTGGTTTATTCAGACACAAAATAATTTGAATATTCAGTCTATTTGCTACTTACACAAATTCGTTGTTTGAATAATCATTAGGAACAGGAACTTTGTCCAGCAAGATGGGTAGCAAGTAAATGGTTAATTGGGTAATGCTGGTTTTGGAGCACACACATATAAAAGGACGTCAAGAGATATTGCTTAGGCACCACATGAAGCCAGTTCATGTTATCTATAATGAATAATGAAATTTGCTGCTCTTCAAACTCCATTCAAAGTTTTCTGCCACTACCATTACCAGGACCATGTTTTTTTCTATAGTACTTTGCTTGTGTTTACCACTGAGATGATTTGCAGCAGAAGTTACTGTTAAACAGGAGTAAAGCTGGTGAAATCTATCCCAGAATAATTTCTGTCTTTCTAAATCATAGTATATCAATAACAATATCCTAATATAATTAATAATTTAGTCTATTCAATGATATGGGTTTTTTGTGACAAAGATTTTTGTGATAGAAATATACCGGAGATAATTTTAACTAAATTCCAGAGAGTTTCACTTCACCCATATTTTAAAAGTAATAATTTTCAAGTTATCTAGTTCTTAACAGCGCCCACCAGAACCCCCCAGATCTCTCTGTTTCACAAAATCTCTGTATTGTATCAGATATTAAAATACTACATACTGTGTTTTGAAATTTCATTTAACAAAGTGACACAGTTAAGTCATAGTGTCATGGAGGCTGGGAGCAACAAGAACCCGAGGCCACGCAGGACAAGGGGGAATGGCTTCAAACTGAGAGAGAGAGAGGCTTAGATTGGGTAATAGTAAGAAACTCTTCACTAAGAGTGTAGTGAGGCACTGGAACAGGTTGCTCAGAGAAGTTGTGAATGCCCCATCCCTGAAACTGTTCCAGGCCAGGAAGGATGGGGCTTTAAGCAACCTGGTCTAGTGAAACTTGACCCTGCTCAGGGCAGAGGGGTGGGGAACTAGATGATGTCTAGGATCACTTCTAGTCCAAACCATTCTATGATCCTATAAAGAAGACAAGACCAAAGCTCAGAAACCTGGATCCTGTCCTTAGCTTTGTCCCTGTGAATTTGGACCACTCTTCTTTGTTCTTTGGCCTTCCAAATTATGCTTACTTTTATCTACTTAAAAAGAAACTCCACTGGGAAGGTACAGTCTTCTGCTGGAGACAAGAGCAGAGTGTTTAGCACAGTGGGGCTCTGATCTCATTTGACTTCTTCAGACAAGATAGTACTACAAATAAATCATCATAATAATATTCTTATTTGCAGTTGAGATTAAACCTAAAGTTACCTTATTGGAGTGTCATCCTGGTTCCTGTGATATTTGTCTGAAACTTTCTTCTTACAGTATAACAAATGTGCTTCAACTCCATTGGTCAGCTTCTTCCTCTAATGCAGACAGCTTAATGGATTTTTCTTAAGCCCAGTACAGCTTGTTTCTGAGTATTAATTTCAACTTCAGGTTATTGTGCAAATTATGTCCTAGCTGGAAATTGAACCACGTTGACCACTGAAAAAGAAGAGCCTAATATATGACCTGTATTAAACAAATTTGCCCAGCCAGCAAAGTACAGTTGGATTGATTTTCACTCTGTCATAATGAGATATTTTGTTAGACAAGTTCTCCACCCAGTGGCTGCAAACGTTCATGGGAGCAAGGATATGATCTCCAGTATGATACTATAGAAATGCTGGTGATCTAAATCCTGCATACATAGCTCAGTTGATTCAAAGGAAGACAGGCAAAAGGATGTTTCTTTCACTTGGACATAAGAAATCTATATAACACAGTGTTTAAGTCAGGTAAGACAAAAAAAATAGACTAAAGAAATACAGTGGATGTAACCATTTTACCCCTCCCTTCCAAAACCTGAAAACTTACAGTAACATTCTCTAAATTCTCCACATTTTGAAATAATTTATCAATATGAGTTCAGAACCGTGGAGAGCACTTTGTTTGCTCATTTGCCTTCAGCACAGAAATACAAGTCAAGAATTCCATTTCCAGCCTGCCATCAACAATATGACATTTTCCTGAGAGTTATATACAATGGAATTTAGCACTTGAGAAAATTTCTTTACACTTATAGAACGTACAGACTCCAAGGCAAACAAGTGGTCATCCATTAGATATATGAGTGCCTTTTCACCATAACACACAAGTGTCACTCAGATTTAAGATCATGTCACTTAGTTATGCCCAGATAAATTTGGGATGCAGCATTAGATAGGAAGGCTGGTTTGGGGAAGAGATGCCTGACACATGGAAATGCTGGGGCATTTTACCTGCTTTTTATCCCCATCTTATCTCAAATGTAAAAATCCCGTTGGCTGAATTTCAGCCAGGGCTAGAGAGCTTTCCATATAACAAAGTTTGACAGCCTTTCTGTCTCCCACAGCAAAAACCCTTTGCTGCATTTCTTCTTTAAGCTAACAGCAGCAGCAGTAAAATGTACTTCTGCTTCTGTGTTTTTGATACAAAACAACTTCAAAAATTAAAAAGATAAATTGAAAAAAATCAACACCATGTATTTATGTAATATGAGCTTAGCCATAGTTCATTTCCTTCTTACTAGAGATCACAGAATCATTTAGGTTGGAATAGACCTCCAACAGCATAAGGTCCAACTTTTGACCAATCACCATCTTGTCAACCAGACCATAACACATAGTGCTTTTCCCAGCTCATGCTTTCCCTTTCTCTCACAATAATTTACACATTTTGAATTTGGTTTTGCCTCTTTCTCTGATATTTGTTGGTTCTTTTCAGTCAGTTTTATATCTAGTCAGATAATATATTATTTAATAAATTTGAAAATTACTGTATTTTAATATGTAAATCCCTGTTTATTGATAATGAATTTTTGGCCAATTAAAAACTCCAAAGTCCAACAATGATTTTTTTTCTTTTTGATTCACTTTCAAGGTCTATAAAACACAGGCTGAACAAATAAACAAAAAAACCCAGAACACAGGCACACAGCTCTTCCCCCAATTCTCCCAGCACTTTGTACATTAGATGCCACTCTGCTGTTGTCTGGCAGAGAAGTGCAGTTTAGCTTTGAAAACAAGTTGTAGTTGTTCACCTGAGATGAGAAAGGGCACTACACATATATATAATGGCATGAATTAAGTAAGACAGGAGAGGAAATTAAAGTTTACAATTAGGATTTTGTCCTGTGAGTTTGACAAATAAGTACAGCAAACTATAACTTAGAGGAAAGTATTTAAAAACAATGTATTCTCAAAACCCAGATGCTTTGCTATATTGTTGTTTTCCTTGCAAGGTTCTCATGTTTTATAAGATTCATCTTTTAGGCAGAAAAAAAAAATCTTCATTTTATGTTTTCTGCCACTGTTCACTCACTCATATAATATTTCTGCTATTAGCCAATGTTTATAACATTCCAGCTCACTTGAAAAACCAAACTTGAAGTTTCACAAATTTTCCTATTAAACAGTGATGTTTTTCTAAATTTTGTTCTAAGTGTAGTTTGGATACTCATTATAGTTATCATTTAAAATGAAAATAAATATTTATTTCATTAGGTTCTTGGGAATGTGAAATGGAAATATGGTGTTTAAATGTCCTTTTGATAAATAAAAGAGTAAGGACGGATGGAGGGAGTGAGGATGAAGGGAATAATTGAAGGTTTGTTTGTCTCTAAAAATTATAAAGATCAGACATTTTGGATAAGGCAGCTAGCATTTAGTTTTATGTATAGAATTGTCCCGCTCTTCTACTTGTTTATTTGAAATTTTTTTAATGAGAGAAAATGTGGTGAGGAATCATGCAGTAGAGATTTTAAATGTGAAAGAAATTTCACTGGGAGAGAAAAGTAATCTTACTTCAAATCTCCTTTTAATTTCTTTTACTAGAATCTAAATCATGATTAATTTCATGCAAGGAGTACAAAATCTTTCAACTCATCGGGAAAAGGCAGAATTAACTTGAAGCTGGAGCAACTTTGCACAGCTTAACAGGACTCGAGCAGCAGGCTCACACTGGGTTCCCGTGCAGAGTGGACTGAAACTTTTGGGACACCCAGCCCCACGCCCGAGGGATCCCTTCCCCACTCACTGGCCCTGGACATGGATCCTGTAACGCCCCACGAAAGAAAATGCCCAGATTTTTCCAAACTCTTAGCCGACCTCCCCACCTAGTGGCAATGCAGTGGAAGGGTTCAGGCTAGTGCTTGGAATTAAATCCCTGGGTTAAATTGTTGGGAAGCACAAATGCTCCAAAATATGCTGTGGGGGAATTAGGGCCACATAATTGCACAGTCTGCACTTCAGCCCACGTAACCCCTCCAAAAACGTACCACATTTCAGTGAAATCAGAGTTTGTAAACTGTCTGGCCCTTCTCTATCCTTCGTGTCTTTGACAGGAACTAATAGTTCATGTTTATTCCCTACAAAAACCAACAAAGCTACTTGACATTCACTCATATTTCCTAATTTAACTCCAGGTGACAGAGCCATTTCAACTTACTCATCCAAAAGAATGGGGTCATAATGCCTAACAATGCTTTTCAGCGAGCAACACCAAAGAAGGTATCATATTTTTACAAAAGAGTATTCAAAGACACAACCAGGTCATTATAGAGAAAATACTCTAAGCCCTGTATCACACATTAATCAACTTAGAGTCAGATTTGGTGTATCATACCAATACCTGGCCTTATCACCAAGTCTGGTAACCTCCACCCACCAAGAACAGCTGTAATACCAATAGATATTTTTTGATTTTTCTTGCTAAGCTGGTTAGCTGAAATAAAACTTCATGACCTG
The DNA here is from genome assembly GCA_013398275.1 of Promerops cafer. Lineage (NCBI taxonomy): Eukaryota > Metazoa > Chordata > Aves > Passeriformes > Nectariniidae > Promerops > Promerops cafer. Next base: position 1,589,758 of record VZSE01005451.1, on the reverse strand, counting down.
AAATTCATATTTTCATCTTCCCTGCTGCCTAAGCACTAAGAATCACTGCCCAGATTATCACTGGTCATGACACAGTTAGATGGACTTGATGTTAAAGAAAATATCATAGCCTCACACTTATGATTCTAAACAAAGAAATCCAGGATGATTTCCTGACATTTTGGTTGTGTTCAAGCCTAAATTTAAGAGAAAGTATAAACTTTCCCAAAAGTTCCAAAGGTTTCTATCCATCCCACATAAGTGTACACTTCATTTTCTATTATCATTTTCTTGATTGTTGCTGCTTCTGTCTTCAAGGGGTCTGAAGAGTTGTCTAGTTGCCTCTACAAATGCCATGTATTTTCTACGGGGCTGACTTCAGATAGTGTGCACCACAGAGGCATGTGCTCTGCAATCTTCTTTTCCTAAACTGGTTTGTAGTGATACAGAACTCAAATTTCATAATAGTTTCAAACTGATCTCTCCTGTTTTTGCAAGAGGGAGCAGCCAAAACAATGGCTCAACAGATGTGCTAAAAGTTAGCCAGTTGCAGCACATCTTAACAAATAGGAGAAAGAAAAACACTGGAAGTGAGGAGCATCACCTCTCTGTAATATTTTATTATTTGGAATTTCAGACATGCACCTTTCCTTTGTTTGAATGGATCCACAAATTTATTCCTGCAGAGATTTTTCTATTAATACCTTTGCACTTTATTGTGACTATCAAAGGAAAGTCCTCATTCTCATGATTATGTGGTATGCAGGGTTAGCTGAAAAGCCTGAAATCCCCAAGAACAAGAGCATATCTATCCTGAAAATAAAACATCAGAAAAAAAAAATCTGCAATGAAAGCGGACATTCCAGGGTTTTTTTTGGTCCATTTTTGTTTACTGATTAAGAAAGCTCTTCTGAGATGTTTTAACACTTCTGCATTCATCCACCTTTGACCAGTAATGCTGATAACCTCCTGGTGTCAGTATGGCTCTACTGCAATTCGACTCCATTTGCAAAGCCCTGAATAGAGATAAAAACTCCATGTTTGAATATGACAGCTAAATACACTGGTTAGAGCCTGGGATGTCAGTATGCTAGAGGAGCTACTTAGCAGCATAAAGTAGATTATTTCCTTACACACAGATCCTTTGCAAAAATTCTTATTCTAGCTACACTGTACTAGTGCCACAGTTCTGCTTATGAAGGGGTATCTTGATAAGATTGTCTGTACAATATAACCAGTAGTAGGCATGTAATTATTCGAGAAAAAATATGTTATTTGCCACTGTGTTTATTTAACTTACTGTACAAAAATGAGAATAGTGGTAATAAAAGTGTTTGCACCCACCCCAAGCCAGCTATGACTGCTCATTCTCTTTCACCCCAGCTCCTTAGTCAAAAGCAGCAGCAGCTGAATCAAGTTGTCCTGAGGTACCACTTTTCTTTCACTCAAACAGAAGCAACATCCATTAAATTATGAGTTTCACTCATCAGTCATATCCTAAACTGTGACCATTGATGCCCAAACATCAATCCAGCAGTACAGAGAAGACAGGAGGGCGTGGAACCTTTTGCTTGTGTTTACAAAACATAAGCAAAAAGCTGACTTTAATTCTCCTATAAAGTGCCACATAACCAGATTTCTACTTAACCTGTTAGCAAGGGAATATGCTAGTGTTCTCTCTTCTGTTTTTTTATCTTGTCCCCTCTCTCTAGTAAAATGATATCATTTCTCTCTCTCTTTACAGCAAATTAGGAAGCAAATGAAGAGAACTGGCAGGTGGTTCTTGCACATTAATTGGAAGGGGTGACAACAAATATTGCTATGTTAAAAAGGAGATAGATTTAAGGAAAGTAGAGAGGAATAATGAATCCTGAAAAGAAATTATTCTAATCATTGAGGGAAAGAATAAAAGTTCTCTTCCTTGAAACCCTGAAGCCACCCTCAATCCAGAGCTCCCACTAGCCTTCCCAGGCCTGTTTTCTCCTTTATCCTCTTCCTCCAAAATATCACATTACCAAATTTACCAACAATACTGGGACACATTAAAAAAGTTTGAGACAACCAATGGAAATGGGAACATCTTGTGCCTATGATTCATTGACATAAATTAATTTTAAGATAAAAATTATTCTTACAAGTGGCGTACTGGTTTCAGCTGGAGGAGGGTTAAATTCTCTGATGATCCACACAATGGATCAGACTGTAAAGAACTTTAAGCTCCTTTTAAGATAGGAGCATAGCAGGCAAGGCTTAGTCAAACTTCTGTGGTAATAAGTCTACTACTTCTGGATATTAACAAGTCCCTCTTTCTCAGACTGCAGCACTACACCATGAATGTGCCAACACTAGTACTTTCTGAGGCATTTCTACACTGTAAACCATGAAACAATGGTTTAAAATCCTCTTTGCATAACTCTCAGGATCTACTTATCAAAATTCCGTAGAAATAAAGTTTTAATCCTGAATAGCAGCTCCTAGGCTGATGTGTTTCATGAGGAGAAACAGTGAACAGCACTGCGAAAAATAAGATGTCTTTTGTCTTTAAAACAAGCTTAGGACCACTTTAAATAAAGCAAATGGATAATGTGTTTGCTCTCAGGAGGACTGTGAACAAATAAGTCTTCAAGTTTAGTTGTACCTCAATATTTTTAACCATCATACCTGTAGAATGATTTAAATTGATTCCTAAGCATGTTGTAGAGAACATGCAGGAGGAGGGTTCTGGGTTGGTTTCTTAGTTTTATTACCAAGAAAACAGATGACATTTTGGCATTTAACAAGCCAGCCGGGGACTTTTGCTGGTAAAACCCATGGATGGCTTTATCACAGGGATCATGATATACTAAGATGAACTCCTGTAACAAAAATACTGTTTCCGACAGATCAATTTTCCAAAGAGAGTTTAATAATAGGTTTGGCAATACATTTATACAGCAGGAGGTTGTTAGACTATCAGAAGATACAGAGTTTGGAATTATTTTTTTGCCCTCCTTTGAAGTAAAATGATAGTAGATGGTTCACTGAAGCATTAACATTGCCTTAGAAGCTACACAGAAATCTTGAATGAAACTGTAGAATAGTTGGCACTTCCAAGAGGAAGATGATGAAGTTTTCATGAAGGTACAGTCACAGTTGAATATGTTCATTTGGACTTCAAAACAAGTCAAATGTGTTTGTTCATCTCAAGTAATCCTACATGATTATATGGAATTTTTATTCCTACATAGCTCAGTTAATCTGCTGGGATTTCTGTCGAAACTGCTGAAATTGATGTTACATAAAAGATACCTTATATAGTAAAATTTATGCTCACAAGTATAATGAAACTGAAGGAAAACACTTCATTGGCTTATGGTTAAGTGAGAAGTGGCTGGTGTGAGAGAAGTGATTTAAATTGACAGAAATCGGTAAAAGCATCACTAAGTATAGTGGGATAGACATAATTGAGGTTAGAAAGAATATAGGCCTCTCTTGTTTTTAAACTGAAGTTATAGAAGCTCAGGTCTTCTGAAATTTTTGTAATATGAATTATATTTTCTGTCTCGTATTCACTGTACACCTATGCTTGTAGTTCTGGAAGGCCATCCATAATTCTAGGACTGCTTTTAGCTTACCTAAGGTACCCCATTATCATTCAATATAAACAGAGATTCAAACCTGATCAAAGTGAAATTTATTTTTCATTTCCAACCTAAAAAAATTATTCATTAATCATTCAAAAATTATTCAAATTATAATGGTCTACCCACCTCCAAATTTTTATAATCAAGGTTCATGCTGATTTTTAAAATGAATAAGAAATCTGAACCTAGCTTGTACAACCTCTCTCTCCATCAGCTTCTAAATTCTTGTAAACAAAATAGAGATTTTCAGAGACTCTGGCACAACCATCCAAACAGCAGGGTCACCTTTAGAATATTGTGTTGCCACCTCACATTTGTCACCTCAATCTTTCCAGCTGTGAAAATCTGCTTTATGACACTCTTTAAGTTCGTCAGTAGAAACACCAGTCTCAGAAGATAGAGCCTTTAGTACAGTCTCACTCCAATCATCCAGAAAAGCCAATTTCCTTACATGGAAATCTATAGGGATAAAATGTATAGATGTTTGGAAATCAAAAGTGTTTCGCCCACTTCAATGTAATGGTTTATGTTAACAAAATGGTTCACTGTCCCTACTGGATCCCTGGACCTGAAATCTGATCTCATGGGTGTTAGCCTGGATAGAATAAATAGATCCAAAGAATACAGAGAGAAAATGCATTTATATTAACAGAGGCTTTGTCTACAGAGATCTTTTAGAAATCAATTTGTTATTTAACTTTTTTTTATCTTTTTTTGTTTTAGCTAATCCTAATGTTTAGCTCTGTAGGGTTCTTCTAAGGAAGAAGTCCCATGCAAGACTTTTAAACAGTTACTACCATTTCTGGAGAGTTTGGGATAAACTAGCATACTTGTTGTAAAGTCATTAATTTCCCTTCAGGAAAATAAGAAAAAATAGAAGAAAAATTTCTAAATAGAAGAAAAGAAGATTCAAACATTATGAAGGTATTCTCTGGTATCAGTGACCTAGTGTGGCATGTGGCCTCTGGCCTCCAGTGTGAACTCACTGCTGGAGGGACAGAACAGCTCAGGCACGTCCATAAATAACAAATCTGCACTAATGTCAAGGTTGCTTTGACCCTCACTTGGCACTGCTCTTTGTCACAAGATGCTGCTTTGCTTAGTTAACCTAGACCCTATGGTTAAAGAGAGAAACCATGCACCCTCCCATCACTTAAAAAAAAAAATCAAAAAACAGTGTGAGAATAAAAACACCATGATATCAAGCATGGCATAGCTCTCATATATCAGCTGTTCTTCAAATTTTTCTTCTTCAACTGGAAAGGTTTATCACCTGGTTCCTAATTCCAGCTTGATGGTAGTTGTCCACAGTTGAGTGGGATAAGAGCCCAGGGAGCTGTATGGTCCAAGAGATTACAGAGGAATTAACCTTTCCAAACCAAAAATAAAGTCATGGCAAAAGAAAATGTAAAAGATGGGAAAAATGGAGTAGATTTTTCTGATACTTCTTTAAATCTAATTTCCAGCATGCTGCTTTTGGTCTATTCAGTTCAAGTTCCATGCTCCTCTTAGCTATTTGAAGCTGTTCCATCCATGGAAGTAGTACATTAGTTAGCAAAAGTTCAAGACAAAAAGCAGAGCTTGTTCAGAGTTGCATAAACAACTTAGGAAACAGGCTAAGCTGGACTTCTCCTGGATTGGGTATTAGGAGCACAGACCCAAGCCATAAAGACGAGGAGCCTCCATGTGAGCCTACAGACCTACCTGTCCTGCTTATAAGTACATTTGGGTCTGATGCAATTCCCAACAACTTCACCAGACTGGGGATGATTTATGAATCATCAAGAATGCCATTGTTCTCTGAAGTATGTTTCAGAAAGCCCAGACATTTTTATTTTCAGGTATTTTGTTCAAAGTAAAAATGTCTCTAATAGGTTTTAAAAGGGGTATTTCCAGATTTCAAAGTTGAGGGCTATGAAGATAATAGCTAAGTGCATTTTTATTCTTCTTATGATGTTCATGTATTTTAAGCATCAAAGCTGTAATGTAGCTGAAGGAAAAGTACATGCTACAGTAAAAATATTGGCTCTCAAAATGTGCAGTAGCTCTTCCCTCTCCTCTGTAGACAGGGTTGCTATAAATAAAACATCTTTTGCCACTGCAGCATTTCTTCCAGTGTAAAGAACATTCACATGAAATTTTTACTGCATCTTGGATAGTGCAAAGCTCTGGCATAGTGTTCCAAATGAGTAATTTCATTATAATTAATCCACGAGGGATGTGCTTACTCCAGAAGTGCTGGCCTTTTGATCTCAAAGAATATAACACAGTTGTACTATGGATGCCTCAAAGGATACAGTGTTTAAATAATACAGACCTTATGTCTACTGCCTCTTTAAAATCTAAGGATTTGAAAGGTCAGGATTGCAAAGTATTGAAATACATAAAAATAACCTAAACACTATCTAATAATAATGGGAATTTTATAATTCTGTGCTAAAAATACATACATGTGGGAATATATAGACTGATTTAAGGTTTTATTATTTAAATAAAAATATATTAGATCTTTTGTAAAAATATGCACCTCCTCTTCGCAACCATGAAAAAATATTTTATTTGAAGAAGCTACACAGAAACCTACAGTTATTGATTTGACATTAATATATTTGTCCTCTTATAAGTGTGGCTAATAGGTCCTTTAGAAATCTGGCTATAAAGCATATTACTGCAAATAGAATCACTGCTTCTAAGGCAGATAGCTCTGAGGTTCAAGATTAGTAGAAGGAAAAATGTCCAGGCTGACTTAACTGTTTTAAATAACTGAAATATTTTAGAATTCTAGCAGATTTAAAAAAAAAAAAATCTCTATTGCCTCCTGTGTTAGTGTTGGGGGGGGGGGGTTGTTTACATTGTATCTTTCTGGAGAAAAGATGAGGCAAGTAAAATCCAAAATCCAAAGTTAACATGCCCAATAAAATGAGAGATACTAAGTATCGTAGTGCTTAAAAGTCTCCTAGCCTCCAAGTTTTTCAAAAGTCTATGCACAGATTCAGCTTCTGAATCTGTTGTGTTCTTTAGGGGACATCTGGATTTTATTACTTTATTTATTTATTTTGATGGTTGTTAATGAATACTTTGAAGGGAACAAATGCTACTAGTCTCTAGCATACTGTACCCTCCTAAACACTAATACACTATTGAACACTAATGCACTCTTAGTGATGCTTTTTGGTTTTGATATATTTTGTTATATCAAATATATTTTGATATATATGGTTTATATATACTTTATCATGCTTTTTAAGATACATAAACTGCAGTAAACTTATACTATTTAAGTAAACAGGAATCCCAGAAGGTAACAATACCTCTAAATTTAAAAAATGGTATTGTATCCCTTTTATTGAGAGTGAGAAGTAACTATTATAAAAACTTTTGATTTTTTTGAGAGAAAAAAATGATTTTTCTGACCCCCACTTGGAGGAAAACATGGAAAATGTTTTGTCTGGCAAGGGCAAACGAGCAGTGCCAAGAAGAGATCCTTTGCCTCCCCCTTTAGCCTTGCAACACTGCACAGTTCCTGAAATCTGTTGAGGGAAGCATCGCTGAGGGGACACACTAAACATCTGTCATTAGACAGGAGGTATTTTGCCTCCCTGAGCTGAGGCATGGATTGCTCTGTATACCATATGTGCCTTTTTCCATACTGCCAGTATCTGCTTTCCCCTGATTGCTCTTGCCCATATGCTGAAGACATACATCACACTCGGCACGGCAAAAGCAATTAAATGCTTGGTATTCCCTTTGCCTCAGGTTTGGCACTTTGGTGCCAAGGGTTTGACTTGCACCCCACCTCTGCTCATCTATCTTCCAAGAGTGCTCTCAGTAGTTTCAAATTCAATCTATCTTGAATTATTCATGCTCAGTGCATCAGTGACTACTATATAATTCACCAGTCTAGTCAAACAATGTTGCTTGAGAGCAGTAGGGAAAGGAGGTCAGCCTTGCTTCCACGTGCTCTGTACTCTGGAGCTCAGGGGACCACACGCCTTAGGACAGAACAACAAGAGCTGCTGTTTCCATCCAGGGAATAGGATGAGGTATCCTTGCTCCTCTCCCAAAAGATCTCTGTGTCTGGCTGTGCAGCGTCCCAAAAAGGCCAGTCTGGTACAAATGGTCTTGGACTGACAGTCTATCATAAGAAACACCTTTTCAGCAAAAAAGGGAACAAATATACTCACTTGAGAGACAAACTGCATGCAGCAGGACTGAAAATATCTCCCTTATGGCCTGCCCATTTATCACTATGCTAGATTGTAGAAATTGTCTCCAGTATTCAAAGAATAGCTTCAACTCCCAGCACATTAATGCTCGATGAAATTAGAGAAACTGTTACAGTTCACTGTGTAATTATCTAATTAAGCAGGTACTTTTAGAGCAAAAGGGCCTTTCAGGTAGCTCAAATACAAAAGTTTAATGAATACAAGCACTCTCTGGTACCCCAGTCTTTCCTCCCGCCCTCAAATGAGTATATTATTATAGGACTTTTACAAGTCCTTCCAAAATGAGGTTTGTAGTAGAACTGTGGGCATAATTTTATCTGCTGCTACAAAAACTCCAGTCTTACAAAACTCAGTACCTATACCTTTAAGATTCATTTATTATAAAATAATTCCTTCTAATATTGCTTCCAGTAAAAGAAGCAGGATGTAAAATTCCTCCTAAAGGGCTCAATCTGGTACAATACTCAAAATAAATAGTAAAGACATGGCCTGGGAGTGGAAAAGATCCAAATTTCACTAATGAGGTCTGTTTTCTGGTTACCCTTTATTAGGGGTAAGTACAAGGCTCAATAGGAGAGCAAAATACTAAGCATCCTGCTAGAAGTATATAACAATCCTTTCTTCACCTTGTTAAGCCTATAGCAGACAGATCGCAGGTAATTTGCCTACGATATTCTACAAATTAATTTATTCTCTGGTTTAAGACTTGAATTATGTAAGCCTTCCTAGTAGTTTACCTCAAAACCAGACATAGCTGACATTTGCCTCCCAAAAAAACAAAGTTGTTATTTTGTCAGTGCCAGCTGTATTCACTGGCTTAGAAAACCAAAGGCATTTTTGGGTCGTGAGGTCTCAGAAACAAAAATGTGGAGCAGCTTGTGATCTCAGCAGAAGCCTGAACAAACGTGGGTCTGGACATGCTGATGTAAGCAGTTTGCTGTTAGCAACTAGGACCCTAATTTACGTGATCTTCAGCAAATCTTACTTCTCCTCCTCCCTGCTCCTCTCTCAGGTGTTGCTGAGCATCCCCTCCCTTGTACTCAATCCTTCCATTCAGTGCTTCAGGGCACATGATTTTCCATCAGATTCCTGATCTCTCCATTGCCATGGTGACTGATGAGACACTCTTGATGCTTCCTTCCACTTTTTACTCCCTCCTAAGACGTTATCTGCCCTCTCAATGGCCGACCTCTAACCTACAATTCCTGTTTCCTTCCTGTCTGCATTTTGAAAGTTTTCCTACAGAAATTTTGACATCACGATGATTTATCTAAAAAATTTGCTCTTTGTCCTTATGCTACTCTCTCAGCTAAAGAACTTGACTACTCCCATTTACACTGAATCTGCAGTTTCAGTAGAAGACATTCTCTCAATTAAACTCTCTTGCAGTAATGGTACTTCTATCTCTGCCTCAAATCTCTTAAATTTCTGTCAAAAGAAATATGATTAGGTCAATCTAAGGTTCCTTTGTCATTATTCTTCCCTTCTCACAGAAAAAAAAATTTATTAATTTTTTATATTTTTTTTTATCTTTTGCTTCTAATTCTATCTCTTCCAAGTTTCCTTATGTTCACAGATTTTTTCTTACATACATCCCTATATTTTTGTGCTTTATTCTAATTCTAAGAAATATAAAACCTACAAAACATCTGGGCAATAAAAGATCATCTCCTGACATCTTTACTCTTTCATCCATGTATTCCAAACCCAAAAGAATGCAACATCTCTAGTGATGACAGAAAATAAAGCTTATACGACATAACCACCATTCACATGCACTCTTCTGCCAAGAAGGACAGGATCTGATGTGAAAGCTCCTAAGGGAGTAGGAGAGTTGGATAAGATGGGACATTTATTTATTTACATGGGTTTGAAGGACCTGTTAATAAAATGACAGTTCCTTTTTACCTACTCCTGTATGGGATTTGTATCATTTAGAGGCACATCTGTTCCATTCCAGGTTAAATTCTCCAGCTTAGCAGTTTTATCACTTTGACACTTATTTCAATTCCATAATCACAGGATATATGTCACCATATTTTCAGAAAAAACCTCTAATTAATACAATGCAAAGTGATGTGAATGCATAGATAATAGTACATGCAGAGAAATCATACCACTGCAACCTGAAATGAAGTACCATTTGAATGAACATAGCGAATAAACTCTTGGCTTTCAGCTGGAAAATGAAAATACATACTTGAATAAAATCCCATGTCTGTGCTTTTAATCTGAGTATATCATCTTTTCAGAAATTATGGGTGACACCTTTAAGAGATTTAACTGGTTATTTCATTTCTAGGTTGACTGTAGTAAATCAAATAAGGCCAAGAGTCATCCAGCTCCTCAAGCCAGTTATTTCAATATTAATGTCATCAGCAGAGGTAATTAATTGAAACAAATTTTTTGTCTTAATTAACAGAGCTATGAAAATTATTTTCATACCCTTTCTTGTGTTATCAGACTCTAATTTAAGACCAGAGGTGGGGAAGAGAAAAGTAATCGTTAAGAAGCAGCAGTTTGTGATGATGTATTGCATTTTAAAGGTATTCAGAAACAGACATACTCTTCACTGGGGAAAAGCAATATTTATACTCACTCACTTTGCAGGAAGGTGCTGCAAGGCAAGGGGAGTCGAAGCTGTATATTCCAAGATTCACTTCTGCATTTTCTTCCTACATAGTCTTGATAATGTTTTCTCTTCCTGAAGGTATGTTTTGGCACTAAAAAAAAAGTGGTTTTGAAGCAGCATTAGAAGAATATCCTGGGTGTATCAAGCGAAGTCAGAAGGAAGGACTAGAAAAAAAATGAACCAACACTGCTTTAAAGAAAAGCTTATCTTCATAATACTAAAATATTTCATTAATTTATTCAGGCTTCATCATAGATTTCACACTGAAAATTACTTTTTTCCAGACTAAACCAGACTAGTTTAACATTTTCAAGACATTTCCTTTTTTTTTTTTTTTTATGTAGCTATGCCATATTATGGATGAATTGCTTAATGTTTTAATAAACGTGACACAAGAAATGTTAAATTGCTTTTAATTTATTGCAATATAACATTGAAAACTCATTGATATGGTTTATATACATATTAAGGCTCACAACCCTGCTTAGTTTTCTGAAGAACTTTTTTCCCAGCACAATGTATTTCCAGTCTGCAACAGACACATTTCTTTATTAAACAAACCTCTCCCCTTCTCATTTTTCCTACAGCAATTCCACTCATCCATGTTTTCTCATGTGCTTCACTCCACACCCAAGGCAGTTACACTATTGGTGTCCTCTTCTAATAATTTTAAAGCAGTTACTTGGTGTTTGTTCAGCTCAGTGAACAGCAAATTTCAGCCAAAATCTTTGATGTTGAGTCCAGACCTGTAAGCTAGTTGGATCCAAATAATGGCATCATATTGCCCAAGAGAACTGACAACACAAATCTTTACATGGCATGTATTTTAAAGGAGCAAGAAAAGGTCTTGTTATCTACATTGAGGAAAAATAAAATTCAAACTCACTTGCATCAAGTTTTTGCAGTGCATCAGAAGCTGAGACTGTATCCTCCATGCAATTATACTTATTTCTTCATCTTATTTATAAATAAAGTATATTAAAATCACAGATAATAGAAGACTTTATATTAGTAGGTTTAAGATGAATTATTTTAGAAAAGAAAACATTGATAAAAGTCATTACAGAGTTTGAGGAATTTGACAATGTTTAGAGTATTAAGGGTCAAAAGTGACACATTTTATTAATTGAAAAACTGATGAGAGAAATAGTTGTTTGAACACTCATTGAATATTTTTATTCATTTTGGCAAGATTTACTAACAACAAAGCAAAAAACCAGATTCCTAAATAGAATTTTAAGCCACCATTTAAAAATTCCTGTTTATGGGTATGACTGAATAACACTGAAAGCACAGTCATGATTTCCAACTGGACTGTACACTTTTTCACTATAGCTAAATAGTAGAAGTCTATACCATGTTTACAGAGCTACATTAAAAATGCAAGCTATTCAAATATACTGTTCTCCTAGAGATATCCCAATTATAAACACGTAGACACAATCACTTCCATAAATTCTGAATTAGAAGGAGAAAGAGAAAATATCTGTCAATTTAGAAGAGTCTTCAGTGCAGTGCCTCTAGGTATCTCTTTGGAAGAGGGATCTAAAAGTGCTTTGTAAGAGACAGACTGCTCCCATATCAGACCACCTGTTCCAGCACAGTCAGGGCCTTACTGGTTGGATTGGATCACCTGCACCATTTCACTCCAGGTGTGTTACTAACCTTGCCCCTGAGGGGATCAGGTTATGCACTACCACTTAGCAAATGCTTCATACACAAAATCTTTTGGGGCTTGAGAAGACTGGTTAGGGGTATATGAGCTCCACCATTAAGTCTGTGTATTTGTTTTTCCTGTTATTAAGACACACATGACTGTTCTGAGCACAAGCACAACTGTTCCATTAGGGTAATTGCACAGCCAGGCAATACCACTGGTCCCTGGTCACCACTCCATACCCCTGCTTAAGCAGGGGATGAAGGCCAGATTACCCTAAGATGCAGGCAACCAGCTCTCACATTGCAAACCTTCCTGTCTCTGCTGACTGTTGAATTCTTGCATTTCTGAAAAATGTACCTATCCATCTTAATTCCTGACTTGTGCTTTGCATTCAAAAACTGACTGTGGCAAAAATCAATGCCAGTCTGCTAGAGGCTGAATCTGAAATTATTTAGGAACTGTCACAGGAAAAAAAAAATTGTCTTCTTAGGTAACTGCCTGGCATTGAAAACCATCACAGGCACAATGTTCTTCCTTTCATTTAAGCACTGCAGCTATATTATGGACATCTTCTGAGTCTCAAAATGTCAGCAATACATTTGGACCTATATTCACTCTCAGTCAATAGAAATAAAAGATGAGAATTTGCTGCAGCAATATTTTGTTTGCTGATCTTAGAAATATTCACATAAAATGAATGTGGTTTCATATATATACTGCCAATATACTGTTTTTCCAAGAAAAAAAGAAAAGTAACAGTTAATATAAATTATGAAAAATTTAAATGAGAAAAATCTGTGGGCAGACTTAATATATTTGTTTTCTCAATGGTCTTTGCTCCCAAGAAGTACATTAAATAGAGAAGAATTTCTCAGTGGGTTGTGCGGGAAACTTCAGCCTTTTAAATTAGGCAAAATGCATAATTCAGTGCTGGGATATTATAAACACACATATTTGCACAGCATATATTGTGCATAATATTTAACTTACACATGCAACCCCCATTCAGGTTTATTTATGTGCACTGATCCTTATTGTGGAAACTCTGAAGAAAATATCAACATACTTACCTGAATTGCTGTTTCTGAAATTGAGAATTATGAAGGAGATGAAAATTAATCCCCTGATTAGCAGAAATAACACTAACAGGCAGAATTTCAAATGTTCATCTCTGGACACTGTGAATGCCAAGAGAGAGGTGTAAACATTAAGATACTACAAGATTAATAGAGGAGGCAGGTTACTGCACAGCATGATGGAGAACAAAATCCTAATTTACTTGCATGATACTTATTGATGGATCAGCTTTTCTTCATCACTTGTTATAAGAAATTCTGGTGTTCAGGTTTGTCAGAAATCATGTGATGGATTTTACAAGGACAGATTTTCATGCTCACTGAATATAATACAGTTATCAGAGGCATTTTATGCTCATTAGTACTCATTTTTTCCAATGTTTTGGGTGAGATGATGGCCACTAGAGTTGAAAGTCCCTTCCCACAACTGCCAGTAACCATTGACAAATCTTCCAAATCACAGCACTTTGTTATCTTGGCATTTAAACTACCTGCCTGTCTTCAGAGGGGTTTGATTTTGTATCTGAGAAACGACAGAGCAGGCTATTTTTTGAGAGTAAGGGGACGTGTAATAATCCACATGAAAAAAAAAAATCATGATTGGTTTGTGCCCATGATTTTTATACATATGTAATATGACTAAAGTCTAGTAATTCAAATATTGTAACTATTTCAAAGACTTGTGAAGCATGTAGAAAGTGATATAGTCATCTTTTTCCTTCCCATCTTAAGCACAATTTCCATTTGAAGTAATCAAAGTAAAGCATACTTTAAGAGAAATGAAACATGTTCTTATAGCCATTTTTCTCACAACACCATTTACATATACTAACCATGAGTCCTTGATAAATAGTTAATAAATAATGTGTGAAGAGGCAGACACTTATTTTTTACCTATTTTTTTAAAGAAATCTATTATTCTCCAATAAAATTTAAAAAATGATGAATGCTCCTCTCCCTGAAATCTTCCTATGACCTCTGCCAAATACAGTGCAGAATGCTGGGAGATAATCATCCCTCTGGCACTGGCAATATTCTTCCAGTACGAAACCAACAGCAAAGTATTTTCAAACCCTATTAAAACTGACATACAGTCTTTGCAAGAGAACATGGCTACATGTGATTAAACTTTCATTAATAAATCACAAAACATATCAGTTAAAAGACGCCATGGATGTGGAAATTCATTACAGGTGTGCAGAGAATTACAAATCAGGTTTGTAAATTGGAGAAACAGTTCTGTCACTCCACCCACATTGCTCACAATGGTAATTTTGTCAAAGGGCAAAAGCCAGGGAATACTGAGGGGAAAAAATGATCTGGAGGTGGAGGTGTTATTTCTTTGAGTATAAACAGTAAAAAATTAAGGCTCTTTAATGTAAGCATATTTGTTCAAATCAGGAATACAACAGCATGGGTCAGTGAAACCATGCTTCAAGCTGACCATAGAGATGAGAATGTATGGAAGGCAGGAGACATGGAGTCAGGGTCATGCATAGATCTTCAAAAGTATGTAGGATTTTCACCCAAGCATTTTAAGTAATCCCTTCTCCCTGTTCAAATTCAGACTGATATAACCATCATGTTTGCCTTCAAGCTCTTTTCAGTTCAAGACTGTGCATATCACATTTACTTCAAGCAGTGCTGCAAATTATTATATTTATTATGATGCTTTGAATTAATGCTTTCACCTCCTCATCATGCTAAGCAACCCTTCACAACCAAGAACCAGTAATTAACAGAGACACAAGGAGAACACACTGGTAACACAGCTTTTCTGAGTTGTCTCGGAAAGATAGATGTGCAGCAAACCAATTTCACTTTGAAATAAAGTGATCAGGGAGATTTCAGGGCAATTTATACAAGTGAAAAAAAAGTAAATCTCAGTGAGATATTAATAGAAATTTCTACACCTAAAATAAGTTGTGAACTAATGCAGGATGATACATTTCATTCCCTATTAAATTATTTCTATGAAACATTCCTGAAAGGCCGTGAACTCTTCCACAGTGTTTTCATTCTTTACTCAGTTCTATATAGAATGTTTAAAACAGAGGAAGTTTTCTGATACATTCTGAATGACTTGTAAAGGAGAGAAAAAAAATATGCCTCATGAGATTCAGGGGCTTACTGACTGTATAAATAGTGCTGTGACTGAATTATTTTCTGGATGTAAACCAAGTCTGTTGCCTCTCCCAGTTTAATCCTTTCCCATTTGAAATCATTATGGAGCAACAATATGAAAAGAAAATATTTCTTACTGAAAATGTATCAACAAAAAGAATACCTAAACAAATCAAGACCAAAGCAAAGAAAGAAAACACCTCTCCTTCCCCTGAAAGACACAATAGTGGTTAGGAAGTTGTAACTAAGGGCATGAGCTATTGGGCAAAAAAAAAATATTCTGGAGATGAGAAGGCTCTAGTGAGACCTTATAACAGCCTTCCAGTACTTGAAGGGAGCATAAAAGAGATCTGAAGAGGGATGTTTTACGACAACATGCAGCAATAGGATAAAGGAAATGGCTTTAAACTGAAAGAGGGTAGATTTAGGTTAGACATTAGGAAGAAATTCTTTACTGTGAGGGTGGTAAGGCGCTGGAACAGACACTGACCAGAGAAGTTGTGGATGCCCCATCCCTTGAAGTGTTCTAGGCCAGGCTGGATTGAGGCTTTGAGCAACCTGGTGTAGTGGAAGGTGTCCCTAACCATGTAGGGTGGCTTGAAATACAGTGGTCTCTAAGGTCCCTGCCAAACCAAACCATTCTATGACTCTGCAGTCGCCTAAGAAGTTGAATACACTCATTGATCCCACTGAAAACTAAACCTTTTTTTCCTGATGAAGAGTTACTCTTCAATCCTGCTACACACAGTTGCTTGAACCAATGTGTGGACAGCAGCTACATCAAGCACCTAAGGCAGCCCTCTAAGTAAGAGTTACAATATTAGTTCTGCTTTAACTTATGGTGAAACCACGTGTTAAACTATAGAAAAGTGTCTTGTGGTCTGAGACAGCCTCCTTTAGTCTTATGAAATACAAACAGGCTGGTTCTGCTGCTGCTGGAAATTGGTAATGCTGCATTAAAATCATGCAATTCTTCTATTTATTTTTTGTTTCTGCCTTTTTATTAGGCTGTCTCAGAGCACTTTAGGAGTCAAACCTGTAAATGTCTCTTATTCTAAAATAAACAGCACTCAGCATGACACAAATGACATTTTGTGAGGCTCCAGGAGGGAGTAAAGTAGCACTGCCACAGAGTTCCTTCTTCCTCTCTAAATGTCATTACTCTGTTTGATATACTAACATAAATCACTTATCCAGTTGGACAGCACAGCAGGTCACTCTAGAAGGGATTTCAGATAATGAAATATATTTCACACACACAAACACAAAATACAAAGCAATGCCAAATGGTTCCTAATACTTTACTTACTCAGCACTCCATTTGCCAGGTTTATTGTTCATGTACATAATAAACTTGATTGCATGCTGCAGTAGCCTTGTTTATTGGTTCAACCACTTGAACTCATTCCATATTCATTTTGGTGATCATCATTTTTTTGTCCACATGTTGTACAGAATCCAAACAGTTGAAACAATACTGTGTGCATACTTGGTGGAGTACATATGAGGAATATGCTGAGGTTATTTCCCTGTACCTGATTAAGGGCAGAACCAAGAGATCTCAAAGAATATTAAACATGCAGTCCAGTAGTTTTCTGTGAGATTTATGAGTTATGTTCAATATTTTGTCAGATAAATCAGAAATACAAAAGGATCTATGGATACATATATACATCAATCAGTCAATACCATTCAGATACAGGTCAATTGTATCAATCTCTTTTGTCAGGCAAACTGTCACAATCCAGAAATGTCAGACAACTAAACAAACCAATTTCCACCATTAACATTCAATGAAGACTTAAAAACAAACAAACAAAAAAACCCCAAAAAAACAAAATCAAAACAAAAACCCAACCCCTCAAATACTTCAACAGAAAAAGCATGTGATGTGTTATACACTGGCCTATGTGGCTGCCCATTTTATCCACTTTGATTTAAAAATCCCTCATTTTTATTCACTAGGCAGTATAATGAGAAAGAAGAAAATATAGTGAAACATTTTCAGTAAGTTTTAGAGGAAAAGGAAATGGTCAGAGAGTAATCTGAACAAATAAAAAACTAGATACTTCATTCTCTCTTGTCTGAGAAAAAAGAAGTACAGCAGGTTTTCCAATCTCTTGTTGCATTCAGCAAGTTTTTGTTTTAAATTATCAGATCAAAGGACTTGTCCTTCCTTCATGGAAGAAATGTTCCAAAACATCTGCAAAAGGATAACCTTGGCATTCTACTTAGTCACCTTGAAATTTCACATTTCATGACTGCTACCAAACATTTGATGGCTAAGCAGTTAGCATGACATTATTGCTTAAGACATCATCTGTAATTCTCTTCTACATTCCTGACATTTTCGGTTCTGGTTTTGCTTTCAATGTAGGCTTGCATAGGGAACTTGAATAGTTTTAGGGCACCATTTCTTACTGAATGCATCACTGTATTTTTGAGACCAAACCCTGACTTGCCTTTTACTTCTATCACAATTACGTTCTATAAACACTGTCACTTCTATCTTCTGTTAGGGAAAAAGCCCCAAATGTGCAAAGAAGCTGGCATTTTTTCTTTTCTTTAAATTTCTTTGAAGCTAGGAAAAGTTTGAAGCAATATCAAAAACACATCATCTGACAAAATGATTGTATTTGTGAAGTATTAGTAAATCAAACCAAATTCTTAATGTAGATGGCATTAATTTAATCTTATAGTTGGGCAAGTGCAACCAGAAAGGGCATAAGAATTTCATTCTAAGAATTATAAAGCTGGCAGCTGCCACATGATCATAAGGATGGGTGCAATTCCATAAGCTAATATATGGTCATAGGCTGCTTCTCTGTCCCAGGCATTCTCTCTCCTCCTATCTCTTCTGCTACTTTCAGCACATTTAAACATATTATTTGCCATCTTTAAGTTCTGGCCATCTCCTCACATTACAGGCGAAAATGAAATAGCTGCAATTGAGTTGCTTCCAGAATGAGGATCTGCATAGATTTACTAGGACTGCCCTACACTTAAATTCATTTTGCATGATGAGAGGCAGAGTTAATACTTTTATTAGCAAAGCACATGCTACAGTGCTAATGTCATCAGACTGCTTTTGGTACACAATATCTCTGTGTGAAGTGGCAGTGTGTAAGATCCCAGACATCAGTAAGGCTCCGGGTTTGGCTGCTTGTGTTATGAAGTAAGATTATGGGTTATTAAAAACACTGTTTACGGTAGACTGCAACACTAAGACATCATAAAAGTACAACGGAGAAAAGCAAAAGAGTGAAAGATGCCCTCCCCCCTATGAAAAAAAAAAATATAGAAAAAGGAATTCTGGTGAAATATCAATAACAATAGCACACAACACATTTTACTCTATAGTTTTCTGCTTTCAGCATTTAAACTTAAAAAATACTGTAGCATCTATCTGTGAAGCAATTTTTTTAGGCACTATAGTTGCAAAGCACTTGATGTCTTCATAGAATCCATACAAATACCTTTGCAGCACTCTGAATTAGTAAACTCTTTGGAACATCTGCAGTAATGTAAATCATAAATGTCTTATTTAATTGTCTAACCGATCAATATATTTACTTTATAATTGCATAAAATCATCCTGGCCAGTTTTTATGGCCAAGAATTTATGACCGTGGCAACCATAATTTCCATATTTGTCATGTCCTTGCCCTATTATTTTTAAAATAATTTTACAAGCTTAGCCCTTAGTAACATCAACTTTAGACACCTACATTTCCCATCTTTTCCAGTACTAGAGTGCTTTTTCATTTTTGATGCATTTGTTTTTTCCTAATGATGATTTTGCATAATTTATATTTCTGTTTTGTCCTGTTCACTACAGGATGGAATATTTCATTTACATGATTTCAGATAACTCACTTTCTATGTTGAAGATGGCATTTCCCAAGGACACCAATCATGTTCAATTTGAACGGCAACTTTTAAAGGTAACATTTACCACACTACTTTCAGCTTTGCTAATTTTTGCTACAGAGAAATTACTGTCTTCTCCTAACCACCTTGAAGAATTGTCACCTGGGAAACAGTAGAAGTGCTGTTGTAACACTTTCGACTTTGTAACTAATGAAGAAAAAGAAAAGGCTTATTTTTATGTAGTAAACCTATTTAGATAAAATACAGCAACTACCAGCAACATAGATTATTTTCTGTATTGTGTGTAAAGCTTTCCTTTAACTAATTCTAATAGAATTCAGAAAGCCATTTACCCCACATTACTTGTTTTACAAGATTTTCATTCCTCTTACCACGCAGCATATCTGTAGATGCTGGCAGATGGAGAAAAGTAATGTGTAGACTAGAGCCACTGGTTATATATATATATCCGTTGAAAATTCTATCTTGCTGAGAAGAGTTAAATATCTATCAACTGTTTAAGAAAAAAAGTTGTGACTTCTGCCTTCTGTAGTCCCTATCCCATCTTTCTCACCCAATTACACTGTACTTGTTTCCTATGGATGCATTGGCTGCAGCAATCTTCCTTACAAGCACTTTGTGCAGAACCTTCCGAAATCCTTGGCATTGTTATCTTTTACATAAAGCCAACAGAGGGCTGAATTGTTTAAGCTGTAATTTCTTCCATCTCCTGCAAGTCAATTCTTGTTTTCATGACAAGGGGGATGTTGACATTTCCTTTGGTACACCAGTATTGACTCTTTGTTGAATGTCTATTGCAATTCTTTTGCTACTGAGGCGAAACATTAGAAAATTGCTATAAGCTTTTTCTTTTATACTGTGAGATGGGAAAGACCTAAAATTGTGCTGTGAGCTTTCTGCATCAAGTTTTCTCTCCTGCTAATCCTTATCCAATTTCTAAGTGATAAAGAGGGATCAAATTTTCAACATGCAAGGATATAAATGGAGATTTACACAAAGATAATAAAGTCAAGACTGTGAAAACAAGGTCAGGTCAGCATGTGGAGACAGACATGGGATTAAACAAGTGTTGATAGATATGTAAATTCTCAGCAATGGTTACACACATGGTTTCTCCTGAATTCAGAATTAGGTGGCCATTTGCAAACTCCAATGCAATCTCCAGCTTGCACCAGAGTCAAGAAAAAACAAAAGAAACCCCATAGCTATATGTTAAAATAACATGCAGATAATTATTTTATTAGTAAATAAAAAAGTTAAGATGTCCTAATTTTAAGAGGCTGAAAGTGCTATATGAAATTTCTAGAAGGTTTTCATGTACAAATTAAGCAGAGCTGACAATATAAATGCAAGGATTGTTTCCTCCTTATTGAAGGAATTATAATTTATTTAATTTTGCCCCTTCTATATTCTTCTCATTATGAATCCAACGCTAACTATTGCTATTTTCTTTCTAAACCAACACATTTTGGAGGTATGAAAATTTACAGCTGAGAATAATTACACAGATTTGTCAACAAACTAGAGTTATTAAAATGCAATACAGCAGACTGTAAGACTCGGAGAAAAAGGGCTATGCAAAAAGAACCCCCTTGAATTTTGCTTTAGCAAAGCCCTCAGGTATACATTTTATTATAATTCTGTTCTCAGCTCCCACTAACTTCAAGGAGATGCACCTGACTGCTTTGGTGCACAATTGTAGGATTCAGGTTCTTGAAATAAAGCATGTGTTTGCAGGCCATACACAACATGAGTTATGGTTTACCTTAGGATGTCTGAGTGCAAATTATGGGAGTTCAGAAGAAACTCAGTGAGCTGTGCAGCTGATGGCAAGGCAGAAAATGGCAACTTGGCCAAGTTTTGCAGTGTAATTTGTTTCAACTCCTGAGTGTAAGCAATTAAAATACCCGTGTGCTTCTTTGCTTGGACTGAAATTCCCTAGGTAGCTGCAACTGTTCCTGCACATGTTGCACAAACTGCCAATGACTGAACAGGTTGATAGCAGTCTTGCTTAAGCCTTATTGAATCAGGAGCTCGGGAAAACAGTGCTGAAGTCTTGCAGAAGTCTCATTCAAAAGTCCTTCAAAGGCTTCCAGTTATAGTTCACATAATTTCAAGGTGTTGCTTTCTAGGCTAAAAGGCTGTTCACACTGATGTAAAAGGTTTTTTCTCTGCTCCTTTAAAGGAATTGGTGGCAAAACATGAAACAGAGAGGCTTCTCTGTAAATTCATGCAGCCTTTCAGACCTCTTGGGGATGAGACTTTGGCATCTGATGAGAGAGGCTCTGCTGTGTCAGAGACACACCTGCATATGCTCATGAGCATAACCACAGGTGTCTGGAAGTATGTGCAGCACCTTGGGAGCTAACTGGCAGCTCAGAGTGGTTCCAGACTTTTGTTTGTTTGGGTTTTTTTTAGATAGGTGGCATTACTAGAATAAATAGTGTCATAATAATTCTGCACGTGTAAATGTGAGTAGCAGCATTTCATTGTTTTTCATAGGTATTAGATGGTTCTCTGGTACATTGCAGAAAAAAAAAATCAGAGTTACTGTCAATTTCTATTCTCATTAAGTGGGTTTTACAGCAATATAGTAAATTAGAAGTAAATTAGACTAGGCCATTGACACTAGCATCTTTTGGGAAATGGGTATCTTTGTTATTTACTGATGTTTAGAATAATAAGATCAATAAATAGAATTTGGACTTCACTCCAATATCCAGGCAAAATACAACTTGTGGGCAGTTACATTATCTTTTCACTACATTATTTAGCACAAGTTTTCTGTGTTTTAAGAACCAGAGACATTAAGAAAAATACTGTCACATTAAAATTTCTTATAAAAAACCTAATCAATTTAAGTATATAAATGAACAATCAAGTTCAGGACAATAACTGTATTTTTCATAACTTTTCTACAAAGTTTATATGTATATGCTACTGGGAGTCTACAAGTTTCCTTCCTTCTTACTTCATCTAACAAGCCATCTTCCAAAATTTCCCTGTTGCCATGTTAGCTCACACTGATTTCTGATATGGCTAGCAAAACTTCCAAGCCCACTTATAAGTATACAGCCACTTGTACTTCCTTGCAATTTTTCCATGTGGCCAAAGAAAAATTTTAATTTATTCTTGTGTTTTAACATGGAATTGAATTAATCAGATATGCTTATGCTAGGACTTAGATCCATTTTTAAACTGATGGCCTGCTAATACATGTATGTAAGGCCAACTGTTAAAGTATAATCAAAATATTTTCAAGCAATCTCTGAAGAAAAGTTACAGTATCTTGCATGCCATATTTCCAAAAACAGTGAATATCCTACAATAAAGAGTTATGAGAGAAAATTTAACTGTTTAATTCAAGAAATTCCTATCAAGCTATCTTTCTCATTTATAACGGTCTTTGTTAGTCTTTCATGGAATTAATCTTTCCCACACAATGTATGCTTTCAATTTTTGTTCCTCACTAGATACAGTTACATTATCCCCAAGAAACAGTAAGTTTTCAAATTAAAAGCATGCACAGGATGAAAACATAACCCACATCAAATCATCAAATATTCTCCTAGAGTTCAGAAACCCTAAAAAGTCTAGTAAAACTCAGTTGTTTCTTGTTCTTGGTCAGCCATGGATAGCTCCTGTAATCTACTCAGTCTGCTGGTTACTTTGCTCATTATAGCCTACTTTCCGTGTCCTTGGTCTCTAGTTCATACAGTTGCATTTGCATTTTGGCACAACTTCACAGAGGAACTTAGGAGCTGTGGTTAAGTCTGCCCATGTTTTCTTTTTTTTGTTCTTGGAAGCACATAATTTGTCTTTCAGCTATCCTGAATAGCCTGAGGTAAAAGACACCTCAAAAGAGGATGAAAAGTAGTCATCCTGCTGAGGGAGTCAACAGCAAGCTCTGCAGATGGGCTGACACCTTCCTGGCTGAATGCATTCTTAAGTCTTTTTGTGAAGTCACCCTGGCACACCCATCCAGCCTACTAGAGAGTGATTAGTGAAAATCAGGAGATTCTACATTGTGACAAGTAAACAAACATGTCTGTGGCTTTTCAAGTAGGTTTCATATGTTCTTATTACAAAAATGATCATAACCACTGCATGTGTCTCCTCTAGTAGGTAAACTATGAACATACCACCAAACTATGCCTTCTCTCCTTCTCCTAGCAAAATAAATGGATAAACATCTCATCTATGAATTTCAGAAATGTAGAGCTCAAGGGTTTTCTTTTTCTTCCAATTTCCTAGGCAAGTTCTAAGCTCATTATGTCTGTAGCTAATGTGTGATACAACAGTGATGGCATTCTCTCCCCTTTGGGAGCACTCATCTAGCGCTGAAATCTGATCTGGCTGCAGATTTCAAAGTCTGCAGTGCTGCAGTACTGAAAGATATGTATAGGGACATAAAGGAAACTGGTGGCAAAAGAGGAGAACTTTAATACAATTGCAAAATAGAAACTTGCACCTCCCCTGCCTATCATAACACCCAGAGTGGAAATTTGTACAGTGTAGAGAATGGTGGAGGGGAAAGTTGTGCCAACTGGAATGTTTACCCTATGTCAGTGGATGCTTTCTGGGTTTCTAATGCAGTCATAAGTCCTTAATAGTTTCTAGAAAAGTCCATACACAATTTTATTCTTGTTAGATAATTAAAACCAGCTGCACACTTAATATTTTCATTTAGACTGCAGTGTAATCTTGAACCAAATGCATCATTGATGTAGTTTCACTCACTTCATTTAATTACACCACGCCTGAAGCTGGCCTTTTATAATTGTTTCCTGACAAGAGTCTTAGAAGACTAAACTATGAAGCAATATTTATAAGGATCACTGCAAGTGCAGATTCAAAATTACTGTATTGAGTTAAAAGCTAGAGGTGTCTGGTTGAGTAATCAAATCTCTTTGTTCCAAGCATAATTGTTTGAGTCTGACTAGTTTGTTCTATTTAAAGGCTAACTGAAGACTTGCAATGTTGAGGTTACTTCAATAAGCTGGTGTCACACTTTCCATTTAGCAAACAGAGAATGCTACTAAACTTCATTTGCAATTTGTAGTGCTAGAAAAGTATTTTGTTAGATGTTAAAAATTGTCTTTAATTTCACTACCCAAATCCTCACACAGATTTTTCTTTTCATAAAAATATGTCTTTGCATTATTTTATTCCTTCTCTGCATCTTTAAAGATAGATAGAAGAGCCATCACCCTTCCCCCAGTTTCTATGAAGGACCAAGTGCAAGCAATGAAGAACCTGAAAGGTGTTCTATGTTTCGGGGACCAACACTATTGTACAATTAGTTAAGCTTAAACCACAGTAAAAAGGATGAAAAAAATAGGCCAGGCTATCCAAAAAATAAGAAAACCATCAGGATATGCACTTGGCCCACCTGTTTATTAATAAAAATTTTTAAAATAGTACAAGAGCAGAGAAATTAGCAACACAGAAGGCTAACAGTGGTGTATGAAATCACCATTGTAGCACAGCTGCTTCAGCCTCAGATTAGGCAGCCAAATGATCAAAAATGGACACAAAAGCAAACCAAACAATATACATTATTAGAAAATGAACAGATAATGAAACAAAACATTGAGCCACACTACAAAATTTGTGCTGTAAGAGCATCTCAGAAAATGCAGGTCAGGTTTCCATCTCAAAAAGATCCACGGAAGACAACGACCCTTATCAAAGATATAAAACAACATTAGAATGAGGAATAACCAAGCTTACTAGAGGTATTCAGCTTGGAAAACAAAAAACCCTTACCTCTTTGTCTATGTCCTCATACATTTATTTCTAGAAAATATTTTGTCACTGTGATGGGCACTGAAGTACCCAGGTATGTTTCCTTTTTATATGCTTTGCTCATTCCTACAGTGCAGCTGGTATAACCCCATTTTGTGCTCGTCCTCTCTCCCCAAGCACTGACTCTGCTTCTCCAGCTTGTTCTGTCTCATGCATTCTGTAGCTTGCAGCTACTTTGCTGAGGCAGCTGCAGCTTAAGCAAGCAAGTTCAAAGACAGGTCTTATGGCACAGCTGAATCACATTGCAGATAATTGACACAGTGGAAATGAAGCCGTTTTAGTGCTGAACATTCCCACCTTAGTTTGACGAATACACATATTTGACAATAATTATCTTGTCATGATTTCCTGAGTGTTATGTCATAGTGAAACAAAGGCAACCCACTGCAGCACTGCTGACCATTTCTACATCCAGTGATTTCAGAGTCTTTGTTGCAATGCTTCTGTGTAGCTGGCCCTCTTTGATGTCCTGAAAACATACCACAAAGCTGATATTGTGGTTTAACCTTTGTCAGCCACTAAGTCCCAGTGGGCTCGCTCACTGCTCCCCAGTGGGTGGGGGAGACAATCAGAAGAGTAAGAGTGAGAAAATGTTTTCGCTGAGGTAAAGACAGTTTAACACATGAAAAAAAACTACATGCATGAACAAAGCAAAAAAAGGAATTCATTCACTGCTTTCCATGGTCATGGGAGTATTCAGCCATCTCCAGGAATCCGAGGCATAGCCCCATACTAACTACTGTGAAGAAAATTAATTCTATCCTAGCCAAAACCATCACAGCAGTGATTGTGGCCACTCCAGGAGTCATGTGAAAATTGCCCATTTAGATACAATTCGATCATCACATTTATCTCATGTGCTCAGTATCACCAAGTGGCACCAGCGCCTTGGGCCTTCCTTTGAGATTTAAAGGTACACAAGGCCACAGCATTCTCAACATGTGTTTAGAATTCCTCCTGTGCAAATGATGAAAAAAGCTCAAAAAAATAAAAATAAATATTTTCTTCTTAGGCTCTGGAGAATTGACTCTGCAATAAACTACAAGCAGAGACTACAAAACAGGTTGAGCTATAACATCAAAATTCTCAACACTTTTTTGTGATACCCACCCCCTGTCACATAGATTGCAACAGTTTCAGGAAAGCTGTAGAAAGAATTAAATTGCTTGGGCAGGCTTTGCCCTCTAAATGTAGAATTAAAAGAATTTAACTGGTTAGGCACTCAAAAAGTGCTTTGAAATTGCAAACACTCATCAGCTTTCAGCACAAGAAAATCTTTAAAGGTACAATAGTCATTTTAATACTATGTCAAATATCCTTTTCTTATTCCAGAGGGCAACAGTGGAGGAGGGAACATTTGCTTTATTCATTAGCAGATCATACATCTGTGGCAGCTGGAGAGACATGAGGACCAGCAGTGCTCCCCAGCTGCATAATTGCAGACATCCTGAGGAGCATTTACCTACTTTCCAGATGCTCGTTCTTTTTTTTACAGAACCAAAAACTTGACCATTCTATCATTAGTCCCCTTAATGCTCTATAACTGAATAAGTCAAACTGTACAGTTGGTGATTTTGGGGAAAAAAAAAAGAGTAATGAGGTCAAGGAAGTCATCAGGAAAGGTATAATAATATTAAAATGAGACACAAACCTTCAGGCCAATTATCTAAGGCCTGATTTTGACAATGCTAAATTCAGTGGCTCTTCCTTCTGGGTAGACAAACACTCTTAGCTGGGTTGCCCTTGTTCAAAGTCATTAAGGATCAAGCTACTGTTTTCAGAAAATATCCTGAATCTAGAAGGCCACTGATCTCAGCTTTTCTCTATGGAAGAAAAAAAGATTATTGATGTAAAATCTTTCCTACAAACCTCAGTTAGGAGCAAGATTATGGCTGTAGGAGGGCACTACAAAGATGAAAATTTGATATATATTATCTACACCAGTTTGAGAGAGGTTTCTCTGTAGAGGTTTCCCAAAGATATGCACACAGAGAGTGCAGGAATGGTGAAAAAGGTCGTCATTCATGTACTTGTACTGCAGAAGTGCTGACTATATGCTTGCAGTGTTCACCAGCCATTATCATAAACCAATGTGACACGAGGGCAACTGGATGGGGGGACTTTGGGACTCTGACGTAGTTAGTCCACCCCCTCTCAAACCTCACAGATTATGAAGTTTATGCCACAGAATCCTGACTCCTATTTCCCCATCAATAAACCAGTCCTTTCTGTCTCCCTGTCTGTCATCACACATACCATCCCCAGCTGGTCAGGCAGCTGTCTGGCATGCTGTACTCCAGAGAGTGAGGGAGAAGATGGGATGCAACACTAGTGTTGTGGGATATTCAGCTGGTAGGGCACAGCTCCTTGTTACAGGCTGGCACTTTGGGCCCTCCCCTGTATGTCTTCAGTCACACACTCTGATATGCTATCACTTTAGGCAGATTCTTCAAGGATCTGCAAATACTGTTAGCAACATTCTCCTTCAGAAACTATTCCATATCTTCTGCCACTGCTGTTCTGTCACTCCCAGTGCAACTTGACAAACTGCAGACAGCAGCTGTGAGCATCAGATAGTTCATGCAAACTCACAGGGAAATGATACTAAAGAACTGGTAAAATTTTTTTAGTTGTTTTAACACTTAATTCAATGCAACATTTAAGCTGCTTTGGAGACCTGACCATTGTAGGGTGACATGACCACCAACAAGGACTTGTAGAACATGAACTTTCTCTGTAAGTCTTCTGAACAGCAGGGTGCAGCCCAGAGTTACAATAAGCAATCACACTGGTCTCTCTGCACATGGCCAGACAACAGCTCCACTGAGATTTTCACCTTTTCCTATGTATGTGGAATTGTTCTTTTTGGATGGGAAAGTGGAAAAGTACTGATATCTTGCTATGTAACATAGTCGCGTTTATATATTTGCAAGTTTATATATATTTTTATATTTATATTTTTTTAGTCTGACAGTACAACCACCGAACTGTATAAAGTTTATGCAAACTGGTTTTTTTCAGTTTGTTTATTTCTTTCTTTCTCAGACACAAAGATGATACAGAGTAAAAAAAATGAACCAAACACTTGTTTGTTGATTAAACATGTGAAAGTAAAATTAACCCTAAGCACATTTCTAAAAAAATGTGAAAAGATTCCTTCAAGGGAATGCTGTCCCAGTCACAGATTCCTTCAAGAAGTTCAAATCATATATCTAATCTAACCTGCACAGTGAGCACATATAAACTGTGTCTTTATGATATTATAATTATTTACCATTAAGATTATCATAGAATTATAGAATAATTTGTGTTGGAAGGGAGTCTGAAAGGTCATCTAATTCAACCTTCCAGCAGTGAGCAGGGGCATCTTCAACTCCATCAGGTGTCCTCAGAGCCACATCCTTGACCTGACCTTGAATGTTTCCAGGGATGGGGCATCCACTACCTTTGTGGGAAACCTGTTCAGTGTTTAAATCTGCCTTCTTTAGTTTAAAGCCATTACCCCTTGTCCTGTTGCAAAAGGCCGTGCTAAAAAGCTTGTCCCCATTTTTCTGATAGGACCCATTTAAGTACTAAAAGGCTGCACTAAGGTGACCCCAGAGTCTTCTCTTCTACAGGCTGAAACCCCAACTCCTTCAGCCTCTCTTCATAGGAGACATGTTCCAGTCCTCTGATAATTTTTGTGGCCCTCTCCTGGACCCATTGCACCAGGTCCATGTCCTTCCTGTGCTGGGATCCCAGAGCAGGATGCAGCTCTGCAGGTGGGGAGTCTCACCAGAGCAGAGCAGAAGGGCAGAATCTCCCTTGCCCTGCTGGCCACGCTGCTTTGGATGCAGCCCTGGATATGTTTGGCCTTTGGGGCCATGAGTGCACGTGGCTGGGTCATGTCCTGGCTCTGATCACCAGGACCTGCAGGTCCTTGTCAGGAGGGCTGCTCTCAGTCCTTTCACTCTCCAGTCTGTATTGATACTGGGAGTTGTTCAATCTCATGAGGTTTCCATGGGCCCCTTCTCGAACTTGTTCAGGTCCCTCTGGATGAGATCCAGTCCCTCAGGTGTGTCAATAATGATATTTTGGAAAATGTTTTATGTCACTGGAAAATAATAGAGGGGAGCAAATGCCTGAATTAAGCACAATAAGTAGTAAAATTTTTAGGTAAGAAGCTCTAACCTCATGATGCAAAACTGTGATGTTCAATAAGAGAATTCTCTCCACAGAAGATCCATATGCTATAATCAACTCTAGATTGCATATATACTTCACAGTGGATGCTGAGAAAGCTTTGTGGAATAAGAACCAATAAAAGGAATCAGTTATTTGGCTTTTCTAAAATTGCTGATAAGTTGTTAAAGGTGATACACAGTCTTCAAAGCTTCTGACAAGGAAGAAGAAGCATTTACCATTATTCTGGTAATTGCTTTTTGACAAAATATATGATGGTCTACATGTGTGTCTGGAAACAATATTAAGCTCATATCAAAGTAATTTTTTGAAGTATTAATGCTGAATATCATAGATACTGATGAATATCAAGACCTTATTTTTCACTCTGCTTTTATATGTGCAGAGGAGTAGAAAATCAATCAAGAATGTCAGTCAGATTTTAATCACTCTAATAATTAAATAAAGGCATTGTCCCAGTTCTCTGATACACTATTCATAAGTACACACTGCACTTCTATTAAAAAAGGTGATAACTTTGGTAGATCATTTACATTTGACTAGTATTTCCCAAGGGATAAAGCTCTTGGCAGAGAACAGAAATCAAAATTTAGAACCGATATGAAAAAGTAGTAGTAGCAGAATAAACACCATTTTTTTATAGTGCTGGTTGCAAGTACCATGGTAAGATTGCACTTAAGTTCTTCGTTTAATGAAGAAAATGTGAAAGTCAGTGATAAGGAATAAACTGCAACAATTTTGACTTAACTTCAAAGTTTTGCATTTGAGGACCATATGGCTCATTGTCCTAAATCTGACAAGAACATCAATGGGAGTTCTGTGAATGATTTTACATCATCATGTGGCCACATTCCTGCAACAAGCCCACACAGATGGATTCCCTGCATAGACAGCCTTAGATATGTCACTGGCACTCTACGTGGTCATCTACCTGTACAGAAATCATCGCAGAAGTGATAAATCTCTACACTTAAAAACCCTCATTAGACAGCACATGTAGTTGGCAATATGTGTTCCCTGCTCAAAAAACAAATCTAAAAAGGTAACACTATGAAGGAGACACTGTCATGCAGAGACTTTAATATTACCTGAATGCTTGATTTACTGTGTCATTGGCAGCTTCAAGAGTCTGGGACTTCATCAGCAGTGTACCTCGGAAATCAGACAGGAAAAATGGTGTGTCTTTGTCCTGCTGAAAACCAGGCATCCATACCAGATTTTGTTGAGTAAAAGAGATGGTATGGGGCTTATCTCATTTTTGAGGGAGTTACACTCACATAAATCTTTCTATAATGACTCTTATCTACAGCAAACTGTATGAAGTATTCCTAGAATATAAAATAAGAAGACTACTTCAAAGGACACACAGTAATTCTGCGGGTAAGGAATGTAGATAATGATCTCCATCAAATAAAATTATTCAGGATGACATTTGCAAGATAACTTGAGTGAACATTTTTTAACAAGAGGCACTTAAAATTTTTAACAAGATGCACTTATTAATGACTGTCTATTAAAACAAATACAAGATATTTAGAAAAAAATGGGTCATATTTATTAAATGTAACAGGAGTTTCAAACAATATAAGTAGCCTAAAATCTATTTGATCATGTTGCAATTTTAAAATCACATTTCCCAAGTGTTGGGTTCACTTTGTCTCCAATATGTTTAAACTCCAAAACGAAAGCACAAATCAGAACAACCTAGAGCCTAGTCCTGAAACTGATGTATCAGACAGACTGATTTCAGTTGGTGAATGTTGTCATGTCTATGCAAGTGTGGCACCTTCCATAATTTCATCATAGTCCAGATTTGAGCAAGAATTTGGACTAAAGTGTTTACTCCAGGCTAGAGTTTTGGTTTTGAATTCATGGTCAGCTCCAAAATAGTCTCCTGAAATAGTTTCCTGAAATTGTTAACAGGCTTTGTACAGAACAGAAAAACATTTCTAAAAGGAAAAACATTTCACTGAGGACCATCCTTAAAATGGAACAATATGGCAAGCAGAAATCATACAAATTGGAGCCATGAAATCCACAACTAATGAAGTGTTGAGCTCATTTGCCTGGTGCACAATCTACTAAGCCTTAACTCCCCATTCCCAAATAAGACAGGCCATCTTGGGTGTCTTCAGAATAGCTAGTCAACATCTCTGTTTTCAGGATTTATAAAGACATATCAAGCCTACATCTACTTCTTCCCCCAGTAAAACAGCATCCACTATTTGGTGCCAAAACTTTAGCAGTTTAGAATCAAGAGAGCAAGATGTTGTACCGGTATGTCAACTGCAACCTGAGTTCTCTGTCTGCAGAGAAAGGTTTTGCAAGCAGAGTATACACATTATTCAAGGATGGCTCTGCTGTAACCAACACACATCTCAGAGAAAAGTGGTCTCTACATGATTCCCATGCCATTCTTCTTGGACTGTCAAAACCGGTCATATTTCCTTTTACCGTGAAAAATACAGTAGTTTTAGTGATTTCACTTGAAACCTAGGCCCACAGCCATTGCCAAGCAGTGACTGAATTAGTGCTTATAAAGGAAGCTCAAGGTCACTCAGTATAAAGAATCATGCTGTAAGTTTAGAGATGGCCTATAGGGACCAGATTTCAGGAATGTTATCTGGAAATGTAGAGTAGCTGATACAGATCCTCATACCATTGGGTGTGGTGTGTCCTCATCTCTGACCTGCAGAAGAACAGCCCAGGGGCAGAGGGGGTGAGCACCCACCAGAGGATGGCCACAACAAACCCGACTTTGTTTAGCAACAATCTGGGTTGTGAGACAGATAAATGAAAAGGCTGATAAGAAGCAGGTCCTTCGAGGTGGGATAATGCTTTTTAACATAGCTATGTCCTCCTTCCCGATAAGGCCCAGGTGTTAAACTACCCCTCTTTCCCCACCAGGGGAGATATTGAAACATTCACACGTAATCCTGACAGTGTTCATCCATTCTGATAAGGTACAACTGGCACAACTACACGCGTGTGAAACACCCCCAGACTCACTTCTGGGGCCTTCCACCAGAGGATTCTACATAATCCATAGTGTTGCATCAGAGTAAAACTGCCCCCCAGGGGAGGAACCTGAGCATTCCCAGCTCAGTCTAAATATTGACCCATTGAACTTACTGTTTTGAGCTCTCTGCCCACACCCAGTGAATGAAGACTGCAACCATTGACATCTATATTGCAACAATCAAGTCTGTCTCTGGATTCACAGCTGGTGGTATCTCTCTACTCTCATCCTTACTTTCTCTTTCTTTTTCTTCCTTATGTATTTTCTTAAGTGATATAGAACCAAAATGGCTACATATCACCTTTCCATTGCAACCAAATTGTTCTAAAATAAACCTGCCACATATATATGTACACATACATACATACATATATACACATACACACATATACACAGTAGTCATTCAGTGGCATTTTACTCTAATCTGTCCCAGGGGATCTATTAACAGAAACCTCAGTTACACCACCTCAGTGGTGGG
Organism: Promerops cafer; assembly: GCA_013398275.1. NCBI lineage: Eukaryota > Metazoa > Chordata > Aves > Passeriformes > Nectariniidae > Promerops > Promerops cafer. Next base: position 1,557,060 of record VZSE01005451.1, on the reverse strand, counting down.
TAATAACAGCTGTTAGGGTGTGTCTTGAGTTTTACACCTTTTAAGGGAAAAAAAAGGATGATAGCATTCAGCTGTAAAATAAATCTTTCCTCTCGTCACTGACACAGAAGGTAAGCCATATGGTATCAAACCTCATCTGTTTAATTCCTAGCAAACCTTAAAACCCTTATTTGGATCAATACAGAGTATTCATTAAGAGTGCTTTGGACAAATTGTTGAACTAGACCAGATGTTTACAAACTTACACATCATCACAGGTTTACTTCTCTTACACTTTCTGTACTCTTATTCTAACATGGCAAAGTTGAAAATATTTACTAGAAAATGAAACCTGTCCTATTGCACTAGTGAGCCCATGGTAAATATCTTTTTTAGCAACATGAGTTAGGTTTTATAGCTTTTTCTTTCCCTGCATCAGATGCAGTAATGTTGGTTCTCAGGCCCAAGGCTACATGAAGGGAGCAGAGAATATGGGGAAAACATAGGACAAGAAAATAGTAAGTCCAGTCATGTCTGCTGACATATTTCTCTGTCCTAGTGAAACCATCCTAGAGGATTTCTCTATGGCTCACAAGCCAGCAGTCCCATCTGGCATTCTGACATTGATGGGGCAACCCAGTGAATGAAAATTAATTAGTACTGAGCTTGTTATAGAAAAAGCACATTGTTCCTGAAGACAATGTGGCATGATATGAGGGCTGTGGGGATTGGAAGATGCCTTTGCAGTAATATCTTGACGGGCTGATTTTCACAGGATAGAGTTGCAGTGCAATCCCTGGGACACAAATGACTGTTTCTGAATTATGATGCTGCCTTATCCTCTCTCTAGAATATTACCATATATTCTGTACTTAATTTTCAGCAATAATATGTATCATACCAAATAAATAGTATTCTAGGTGTCTTCTTACTGGTATGTTCATAGAAACCAATTTTCAGTCAGCACATTCAAAGATATTGCTTATTGCTTCAGTAGATGGACAGCAGTCAAGACAAAAAATTTATTTGGAAAGAAAATAAACCAGTGATGGATATAGTAGAACTACTGAGTGTGTCTGAGGACTTTTGTATAAGCAAATGTGCCCAGACACTCTTCAGAGTTTAATGTCTGTCAGCAAAGTGCCTTTCAAAGAAAAAAGTTATGAAACTCCCTAGAAAGTCTCACTTGATTTTTGAAAGAGTGCGTAGTGAAAAAAAACCCACATGGAATCATTAAGCAGTGCCTACCACTATTATGAAGAGAAACAACTGATAAGATTTTTTTCTGATGACATGAGCCTCACCACCTGTCAGGGCATACCGCTCCATTCCCAGTAAGATTAAGTTACTGTCTCAATTATTTAAAACCTCATGATGAAATTCACAACAAAAATGTTAAAAGATACATTCATTTGAGAGGACTAAAACTGCTATCTTGAGTAACTTCATAAATAAGATTATGTGAGTTCTTTGTTTTCTTCCATTAAAAAAGACACTTTTTTTAACCGTCTGGTGAAGAGCAACTATAAATACTATGATAATCTGCTTGGTCAAATCCATTAAGCTTGAACACATCCTTAAGGGACTATTGATTATCTCTTAGCCTCTCTTTCAAAGCAGATCATTAAATTTGTTACTCGGGAAACGCATCCCACTTAACACATTGGCCTCATGGAGGCTTTAGAACACCCTAAAGTCATTCAATTAGAACTAGTTAAAACAAACAGGCTTTTAAAGAAAAAAAACATATAGGATTATGTGGCCCAAATTCTAATCCTATTATTTTTGTTTCCTCATAAGAAAGATTTATTCTTACAATTTTAGCAAAAGCCCATTGATAAAATATTTTCTTCTGAAAAAAGCACATAAAAATTGCTTTGCTGGCCCACCTAAGCCTGAGAAATCAATATTCCTGTGTTTTATGTGTGTTATAGCCTGATAGCCATTTTTCTTTAACGCTACTGAACTTTGAAAGGGTTTTTTAACTATTAGCCCAGAGAAACAAGCCTCTAACTTCTGATATTGCCCGAGGAACCTGATTTCCTTCAGATTTAATATGCTAATTTGCACAACACTATAACATGGAGTCCTACTAAAAGAAAATTAATGTAATAAAATTTGTCAATATTCTTCCTAGACTTACTTGTGAAGAGAAAACATCTTTTAGAAAGTGGGTCTTAAATGGAGTTTTATAATGGGTAAAGAGTAAGATCACTTTCAATGCTGAATGTGAACAGAGCAGACAAGGACTTCCTGTCCTTCTTTAAATTAAAGAAGTTTTTGTTGCCCGTGGCATCTATGTGTGAACATGACTCAAGTTCACTTAATATTAATTTTATGCTGATACATCTCAGTGGGTTTTCAGAGTGTCCAGGTCATTTCTTTACCCATAAACCTACAATCAAACTCCTAACCTTTCCTGCACAGGTTTCCATCCAAGAGCATACAGTCAACAGTCTCAAAGGCCTTTGAGTTCAATAGCTCTATGGATACAGAAGCTATACAAGATTCAGAGTGGCACACTTCATCCTGGCTGGGGCTAAAAAAAGCAGGGGAATGGGGTGAAAAGAATGGAAGTGATGGAGAAATTGTTAGCTACCATCTTAATGCTTATTAGCCACCCACTTTACTGCTGATCATCTTAGATGTACAAAAAACTTCCAAACCACAAGAAAGACTTTTTTTTTAAAGAACATAATGCCTTCATCAATAAATATTTTCTTTCTTTATTAAGACAGACTCTCATGAATCACACAATGCAGTTTCCATTTAGTCAGCAAGGCTATTCCTCAGGTGAGAAAAAGCTGAGTACTTTTTTGTTCCAGAGTTTTAAAAGAGCAGATTACCCCACATGAAATTGAAAGACCATATATAATAAATAAAAGAATAAGAGACTTTGAACACCGTACATTTCCAGTTCAGAAAAATAGCAACATTGCAATTCTAACCTCAGATTCTATTTATCCAAACAGCATCTAAAGAACAACTGCATGGAGATTAGAAAAGCTACAGATACAAACTCTACTACAACTTTTACAGGAAATCTGTCTGAACTTGTTTCCATTCACGCAGCAGCTGTCATGAGATATTTTCAGATTTTCTAAAGGGGTTTTCTTCTTCCAGCCATGCACTTAACTGGACATCACTGTAGATCAAGCTCTTTCAATCCTTAAATTTATTTAATTGATTAATTTTCTGAATTTTATTTATCGGAATCAACATATAGGTATCATCTCCAATTGCCACACAATCCCAAACCTATCAACTGAAAGCCCTGTATCACAACTTGCATAGGACACAGGCCAAATCCACATCAATTGGCTGAAAATTAAATCTTGATTTCACTTGTTTCTCTTAAGTTCACTGTTATTGGTGATTTTCTCATATAAAACCATCTTCATTGCTTTAATTGATACAAAGGTGAACTACAAAAAAAAAAAAAAAAAAAAAATTTGGAGTTTTAAAGGCTTGTTGATAGCTCCAAACTCAATCTCCAAATGATGAGAAATCATTTCACTTTTAATCTCTTAAAGTTATATGAGCATCTTGATGTTCAAAGACATGTAAGCAAATAAATTTTTTTCACTAGTAAGGGCAAGTAAATAATACTACTATTTGAATTTTTAATTTATTCTTAGATTTGCCCGCAAAAAAGTAGGTTAGTAGAAACCTACTACATATGGTTGATTTTCCTTCTTAACATAATATGCTTTCTAAATACGTGCTTAAAAGCAGTTTTGATTGTTAAACTGCAGTAAAACTGTGTGCTTGACAGAAAGTCATCAACCAAACTTGTGAGTAAATACAAAAATAGGAAAGTTTCCTGTATTTGCATAAGCCTCCAAGAAATAACATTTCATAGCTAGGGGTATGATTTGCACTAGAAACTTGTAGAAAACAAAATGAGAGAAGTTTAATATTAAATATTATAATTCAGAATGGTGAGACACTACCACATTTCACTTAGGTGGAATAAATGGACACTGTGGAAAGCTTCAAATTATCTAAATATGTAAAAGGGTTGAGAAACCATAGAGTATCCTAAATTGCTGAATCAAACTGGCCAAGAGATGTAATTCAGTAGACAGAAAAAGAAGAATGCTATGGTTTTGAACAGGATTATGTGCATGCTGATTCAAAAAGTACAAAAGATGATGCTCTTTAACAAAAAAAATAAAAAAAAAGCAACAAACCCAGAGAATTCCACACATAATGCTTCTTTATGCTACTGATAGCTAATTTAATTGCTAACTTTTCACCATCTATTGCATAAATATGAAGCTATAAGTGGCAAAGTGTTTGCCTCCCAAATTATTGCACAAATATCAGCATGTTGCTGAATTTTATTTCAAGAATATATAGTGCCTTAAAATTATGCCCAGAAAATAGAAATACTCATGGCTATATGACAAGAGCAAAGAAGGAGAATCTGTAAATCTAGCTGAGAATTTTTAATTGGTTTTGCTTAATACACCATATGTTCCTTAAGGGATAACCACAGTGTCCTGGCTTAAATTATAAAATGGTATTTGTAAACTATAGGACAATGGGGCATTGCTGTATTCTTGTTCTCCTAAATCATTGTGTTTTAATACAATTGGAAAATATTTAGACCATTTGTACATGAAAATTTTCTGTATATAGTACAAGAACTTTAGTTTTAAACTTGGCTTCTAATGTGAAAGCTTTAGTATTATCATTGGCTAATACCAGATTCATTACTAGTCTGCTAGTGATAGATTCATTTTCCATTCTTCTACTCTGTAGGACTCCAGGTAGCCTAGGTACCTCATAGGTACCACTGAAGTGTCACTTATTCCCTATTCTTGATAAATTAATATAAGGCCTTAAATCTTCTGTCTTCTGTACTGTGTATGTCCCATTAGTTCCATGTTTGACATTTACTTTTTTAAATGTCACAGTGCACTTTTTGCAGTTAAGACTCTTTGGCCTAGTCACACATCAAAAGGTCAGTGTTTAATCTGTCAGTCAGAGACAGTGTAGGACTTATGGTCTCTTTGATGGATACAAACAGCCCCTGGCAGGATGGCATGGACACAGCATCTGAGGAGGGATCCACGGGGGAAAAACAGACCTTGCAAAGAAACACTGGAGCAACTTATGGGAGGGAAGCACAAAAGTGGGGAAAAGACTATTGTCCTTTTCCTTGGGCATTTTGAAGAGCTTTGTGGCACAGTGCAGTGCTGGTCAAAGATACCCAAATAAGCAACACATTCAGTGCATCACTCCACTTAGTTCTGTGACACACAGAGAAAGGGTTACCTCAAATGTTTTTGCATGGCATGTTATGATGCTGGATCATACCAGTTGAGCAGATATAGTATCATGTATGCAGATAAAATATGAGGCTTTATGCAGACATATCATTACATTTTCACTACAGAAGAAAACTGGTTGCTTGTAAAGCATCCAAGACACTACATAAAATAAAACATTAGGGAAAAAGTTGGATCATCAGGGCCCTCTCACATCAAGAGTTCTCTTAGCAGCCTGCTTTCCTGCATTGCTCTGGCCTGTCTCAACAAGCTTTCCCTCTGGACAAAGCCCAGGCACAGCTGAGCCTGAATGTGCTAAAGACAGCTCCCAGTAGTCAGTACAGAAGAGGAAAGACCAAGTGTGAGCTCTTTCTCTCTCAGTAATCCTTCAGCAGTACTCCAACAGGGTTTAATACCTTAAACATCCCCATATGCCTGCATGCCACATCCCACAGCATACGGCACATATTCTGAGTTTCAGAGTCTGCACATTGTTTCATGCTACTGACACGTTGGAATGACCCCCTTCACCCAAATGGACACACCATTGTGCAGGGAATGCTTTATGAGAAGCACAGAAATAGTGCCAGATACCAATGTTCAGTAATTATTAGCTCTTTTATGTGATACCATTTGTAAGTACAGCAGTATAATATTTGTAGGTCAGCCAGACCATCTTTTACAGTTCTTTGTGAGGTCACTCACAGGGTCAGAATAAGGAAATTACTAAGAGGCTTTTGAAAAAATTTCAAGAATTATTGAAAAATCTTTTACCACTATATATAGAATAGTTCTTCTCTCTCTGATCTTTTGCTGGCATACATATGTCACTAGCAGAAAAAGAAAATGATCTCTAAATATTTTTAAAATAATTTTATCATGAAACATGACAGAGAGTGTGGTACACAGGAATGCCTTTGCTTTGATGGGATAGAACAGCTGTAGGACCGTGTACAGCTGTATGCTGTTTATGATAAGGAACTTAAAATGGTTCAGCAAACTTTTGCTTCAGAATATGTGCTGTGGCATGCAACAGATTGGGGCCTCACATAGGGTTGAGGAAAATGGGGTAAATCTGAAGTACAGTGCTTATATCCGTAAGCATCCCAGAGCCCGAGTACATCACAACATATGGGTTTCAGTCAACAGCATGACAGCAGTGACAGAAATCATGGCACCCTCCCTGTAAAGCTGTAGTCAGCAGTAATGAAAATGCCTGATATCAGGTGTGACAATTTACAGGATTATAGCTCATCAACCTACTACTAGAGAAAAGTCTCTGACGGCGTGATACATGACACTAATTCTGACAGCTTACTACTGGTTTTAACAACAAAAGGCACATAAGGAGTGAATGAGGGCACCAGCTGTGTATGCAAGCTGACAGAACATCCTCTTTGGGAGAGTGTTTTGGAAATCCTGTGGGTTTTCACAGGACTGCTCATGTCATTTTGGTTAAGGAAAAAATCCTGTGTAAAGCCAGAGAAGAAGTGAGACCATGACTGTAAAATATCAGTTTAATTTCCAGATTACTCATAGAGGGTAGAGATGACAAACTTAAACCTTAGCTTCCCATACACACTAGGAGAGTGCTTTTTGTTTTATATTTCTCCAGAACGGTGTTCTCTCTGTGACTCCTGTTTGTATCCATTGTATTTTTCCATAAGAAATATCAAAAGACATTTCCTTCAGTAGGTCAAATCCTAGCAACATACAGTCACTACCTCAAATTTTTCCTGTAAAACAAATCTAATGCTAAGCACAACACAGACCAAGAATATTTGAGAGCTCACACACATTTGTGGAGTGGCAGCACTGTCACCCACACAATCCATTTCTCATTTCTGGAGCCTAAGGCTGAGCTTGTTGCTTTCAGCAGGCTGCACTGAACACCTTTGTCCTCCTGCTAATGCTCAGGCTCTGAGATCACAGTCTCTGTCTGAACCAAATATTGCAAGAGAACTTAATGTGAGTTTTGTATCAAGCTAGTAACATGCATGTTTTTTTATGGAAAGAGTGATAAAGTACTGCAATGGTCTGCCCAGGGAGGTGGTGGAGTCACCATCCTTGGATGTGTTTAAAAAAAGATTCCATGTGGCACTCAGTGCCATGGTTTATTTGAGGTGTTAGGGCATGGGTTGCACTCGATCTTAAAAGTCTCTTCCAACCTAGTAATTCTGTGAGATCATTTGGCATATACTAGAAAGACATTCAAATAATTGAATGGATAAAGAACTAAGATCAGCTATCCATCTTTTACCATAATTATTTATAGATTCAACCAAGCCACTCATAAACTTTTGAATATTTTGAATTCAGCATGGCACAGTTTCAAATTTCTGAAAGCCTAAAGCCAAACCAAAATAAAATTAGTCCCTTCAGAGAAACAGACTGTCAAATTTAAGTGCACCATATTAAAAAAAAAGTAATAGACTAATAACAACTTTTCCATAAATTTGACACACTTATTAACTACAAAATAAACCAATTGCCAATTTTTGGTTTGATTATTTTTGCAGCCGAAATTCAGAGCCATTGCAAATTCTGAATAACTCTCTACTTGCTAAAAATGTAACTTATTCATACACAACAATATTACCTAACTCTATCACCAGGATGGCTGAACAGTCCATTTCATGACCAAGGTGACCTTGCCAGCAGCCTGTTTATAGAGACAGGTGGTAGCTACATACTCCCAAGGCCTGCCTCTCCCTTCCATATTTTGTGGCTGGAAGCATTTTGGACTTGATAACACTCTTCTCTCTCAGATTTGATATTAACAAGGTTGTATTAAAAATTCACTGCTACATCAGCTAAAAAAAAATTCACTGCTACACAGCCCACATTTTTTAATGACCTCCCCAATATTCAGCAAATGAGTGAAATTAGAATCTCTTAAAGCCAGAAGCTGATCAGAGCATACATGCACACGTAGCTTATACTTTCTAAAACATAACCTATTGAAACACATTATCTGAAATAGTTAGATGTGCTTGTAGCCACACCAACATTGTCACGAGAATAGCTACAGTGCTGTGCTTCTGTCAATCAGGAGCAATTTGTCATGTTTGACCTGTCATAGATCCACTTAATAGGAAACTAGATAGCTCACAGAGCTTAGCATACTTTTAGACAATTCAGCTGTTTGTGGTCAAAGCAATGTACCTCTTTTTCTGAGACAATGCCTTCTAGGCACTCCACTTACTCATCCTTTGGTATGCTTTGATCTCCCTTTTGGTATGTTTTCATTCATGTCTTACTCCCCCAAATCTTGAAGGATCATGAACCCAATTTCTAAAATGAAAATGTAAAATGTTTTGGAATTGCTTTAATTGATTTTTCTCTAAGATCTAACAGATGGACATGCAAAACATATACAGCCATGGAAGACTTGAAGCTGACCAACTGAAAGACCTTGAGAATGGAGTAAGGGACTTCATGATTATTTATTTCTACAAGCTTCATGAAGAAATAGAGATGGTATCAATCCAGACAATCAAAAACAACAATGGAAGAGGCAGAAATTGCACCATTTTCTATTTATAAGCAAAATACAACAGAAAACCATCATTAAATAGGAAAGTTTCTTGGCAGTTATGTTGTTCTCAGTCTGACAGACTGTGTGGATATGAATCCATCTGCAATGAAAGCATCTTCATTTCATGTCTAAGAGTCTGACTGTCTAAGTTCTGTAGATGGACTGTATCTATTTAACCCTAAGAAAATTTCAGAGCAGATAATTATCACCATCATTTTTCCAGTCTTCTATTCTCATCCATACTTGATTTTTCTTAGCTCTGAAATACTAAAGAAGGAATAATTCTTTATCTGTCTGTCCCATTGCTATCCTCTATATTAAGGACATCAGTAAAGAATTCAGTGTAACTTGCTACAGCAAGCCCCTTAAGCAATCCAGTTACTTCTTGTAGCATTTTCCTATGCTACTTTTCAAAGCATTATGTCAAGAAATCAGGAAAAGAGTAGTAGTTTTCTCCCAGGTAAACCTTGACTAAAAATCTAACTAGAAATCTAACCTCAGAAAAAATGATAAGACTAACATTTTTTTAAACAGAAGCTAGATCTGTACTAGTAAATTGAACACAACCTGGGCATGCGTTCAAGATGCTAATAGGTCATTGCTCATGTGATTAAGTTTTTGGAACAGCCTTTGGCATGCTTATGATTCTCAACTACATTTTTCCAAAAAAAGCCCAGATGGCATTTCTAAGACAGGCGTCTCTGGCATCGTCCCTGGGTATTATGCCAGCAGGGGTCACACCTGCACACTCTCATGCCAGCTCCCCACCAATACAGAAGGCATGGCATTGGGATATTTTGAAATGCCCCATTTCTGAGATCTCTCTTCTTTTCAAGAAAGTTTTTTTGCATCCTCCTTCTTGGGTCTGCTCTATGACCTCAGGAACTCCTGACAAGTTTTGACTTTACCAGCTGAGCATTGAAGGGTCCCTTTACCATCTGGGTGGTGAAGCATCCCTGACCATAGCAGGCACTCTTGTATGATTCAGTGGGAACAAAAATGACTGTAACAGGAACATCAGCCTCCGGGCCAAGGTGGTGAAAGGACAATCAGTCCCCCTGACAGCCTTGGAACATTCCCAAGTGCACTGTAGCCCAAGTGGAACAGTACCATTATTGCTGGGGTTTTTGAAATTATTGCCAAATGTTTTGGAAACTCCAGGAGCTAACAAGATGGGATATTTCCAGGATGAAAATTTTGCAGATGTGTAAAGCAAATCATCTTACAACCTTCTAAAGGGTGATCCTAAGGTAGGCCCCTTGGCGCTCTCCTGGACCACAGGAGGCTGCACAAGCACCTCTCTCTAACTAGGAAGCCTCTTGGAACTCATGAACTGTCATGTTTTTGATACACCACAGACTGTGGCTGGTGATGAAGCCATGGTTGATAGGCCCCTATACACATAGTCCTCAAGTCCCCACACCTGTTGAGAAAAGCTGAGAGATTTGATGTATTTCCATGAACCTGAGGGAAATTTTGATGTACATGGATATAGATAGAGCTAAATGCATCTCTTTTTCATGGGTGTATGGATGTGAATAATTAATATAAATGTTATTATAAAATTATAATTAAGTCAGTGTCATAATTGTAGTACTACTGAATCATTATAAGAATAATAAATTAGTCAATTATTAAGTTCTACTAAACTTTTTTGAACCCTTGATATTTTCCATATCTGTACCCTTTTTATCTTTACTTTTTTGCATCCCCAGTCTCTGTGTAACTATTCTAAACTGATTCTGATTTTCCTATATATGCTTCATCTATGTGATAAATATGTAGGGTGAACCTAGCCATCAAACTGTGTTAAAGTTGCACTTTCACAAATTCATATTAAAACCTGCTTTTGGCTAATACCTCTGATGACAATTCTCCAAGCAGCCAACCATTCATTCATGACAAAGATGACTTCACTCAGTGAGGACCAAGAAAACTTAATCAGGAAAAAGGTATGGGGGGAGATGAAAGAAGGATCTGACCCTGCCTGAATCGTCTCCACTGCCTATACTGAGCTTGTGGCTGGAGACTACCAGCAGCCACTACCATACACAGGGGTAAATTTAAAAGTTAAAGCTGTCTAACTCTGAGCATAAGATACAGACAAAGGATCCAAGTGTTTTTCCCTCCTCTGCAGAAGGAACCCCAAGAAAAATGGAAACATTATTTTTATATGAGCTGCCTCTCAACTGATTTCTGAAGAGAGGGGGTGGTATAGGAAAAACAATGGACTTCAGACACCATCCCAATACACACACCTGACACATCTTTTTAGTCCATTAGTCTTTTTAGCCCTTTTTAGAGCAGCCAGTATCTTCAAATGTGAGCAAAGTTACAGTTCTGCATGCTTTGGAGGGAGACTATGGCCACAGCCATCTGATATACTACAGAATGACAGAAAGAAAGGAAGCAAGAGAAACAGCATAAGCACATCTCAGGAGTCACATAAGAAAGTAGGCATTGTACCACAGGTTTCAAGAAATTGAGTGTAATAGTATGGCAGTGGGAGAGCCAGTGGCACCCTCTCAAGGTGTGGCCTCTCATGGTTACACAATAGTGAGTCTGAACCACTCCATAAACAAGTACAGTGAACAGTTTTACAAGATGCAGTACAAAGAAAGAGAACCTAGTTAAACAAAAACATTTTCTTTATTTTCCATTTTTCCATTCCATAGTTATCTTTTCTTGGTCTCACTTTTGATCATCCTTTCACCATATTTTCTCTTCAGTGATGAATATCAGCAAAGCAATCCAATTTTCTTGCAATCATATTTCCAAGTAAATCCCAGTGGGATCAAATTCTTTTAGTCTTGTGTATTGTTGAGTGCAGTAGCCATCTCTATTTGTATTATACCACAGGGCAGATGGCCTTTTTCCAAATCACCCCATATGTATTTGACAAATTATGAGGACATTCCTCACATGCCAGGAAAAGTAAGGACTTAGCATATCAAGTACAACTTTGCATTTATTTTACAGAGTAAAATGGTTTCCCCTTCACTTTTACGGGTTCTCATCTGTTTTCTATAAATAGAAATTTATGTTACTGTTCAGAACATTTGGGTTTTAATCTAGGACAAAAATTGTTACTGGAATGCTATCTAATCAGTAGTGCTATTTATACAGTGGTCTGTACTTATTCAGAGGAAAAAATAGCAAACAAAGAAGAAAAAGCAACCTAGAAAAATACTCAATATAAAATGATATATGACATCATAGAATTTAATGATAGGAGAGAAAGTTAACAAAGCGATAATTTATGCCACTGAAAGATAAATCCCATTGATGTTACAAAACCATGATGTTTCTGTCAACCATATCTAATGTTTATAAGTGTGTCCAATAATTTTCCTCACACAAACCAAGATAGAACTATCATGGTCTGCTGAAGTATGTAGTGTAGCTATTTCCAGTAACAGGAATCATGCTACTGAAGGTAAATGTTGAATGAGACGTGAAAATCTGGCTGTGGTTCTTGGCTTGGATAGAAGCTGAATGGCAGCATATTTGGCTGTGGTTTCCAAAAAATATGCCAGATTTTAGGCTATAATATTGTTATGCGCTCCCCAGAACAGATTCAGGTCAGGTTTGAAGGGAAAAGAATTGTACAGATGCACAGCAGCTCAATGTCATATGACAACATATGGTATCCCAGTTGTAATGATCTTTATAACTATTCTGCACTGGCCTTCACTTTCTGAACTGAATTTCACAGAACCAACAACAGCACATTAGTGAAGGACAAATTGCTTATCCAAATAAAAAGCTCAAGTCAGAGGCTAACCAAAAAGGTTTATGAAATCTTCTCAGATTAATTGAATTGTTGACTAAATGGTTTCTAGGTAAATATTTTTAAAACTTTTGCCCTGAAAGACATTTCAACAAGTATTTATAGAAATTTTAAGAAAATTATCAAAACTACAATGAACTCAAAGAAAAATTTATTTTCCAGTCTCAGTAAAAGCAGATGTTTCCTAGACCTATTTTCTCATCTATCCTCTCTTAGACACTATGATAAAAATTGTACCCTGCAATACCTATTTCCCTCCGTTGACAAAATAAAAAGCTCAGATATTTTTACCTCTATTTTTTGAAATTAATTTCTCTCTCTGACTTACAAACAGAGATAGTTTACAAAAAATAAAAACAAACACAGAAAAAAGATGCAAACACACTAGTTAAGTGTAAGCAAGTAGTTTAAGTAGTGTTTTCTTGATGTACAAATTATTAGTGAGGTATTAGGCTTTTTATGTTTAGGTTTCCAAGAAAATGTCTCAGTAGACCTCTGGACATCTATACAGCAAATATAAACATACCAGTAAAATACTATTCCTCAGTAAACTTTTACAGACCTCTGGTATGGTGGAATCTAATGCACCACAGAAAGAAAATTGATGTCTTAGAAAAAAGGAAAAGTCATATCAAAACTATATCACAATGAAATACACAATACAGTTCAAAAAGCACCATTTAGAATATGATTAGCTCAAAGTATTGAGGTGCAATTGGAATAACCTTTCAGTGTCTGATTACACTGTGATTTTGTTTCCATATGTGCATGAGGCGAATAAATGAATTGTAGAGTCAATGTGCTACTAAAAATAGTGTGTCAGAATGTAAGTGCAGGCACTCAATAGTATTTGAAATACAAACACATGACTGTGGAAAATCAACCAAGTTCAATAAACCAAGCACAAAAATTACTACTGCTTCTCTGGTGCTGCATCAAATCTACAATCTATTGTAAAATGTAAATAAAATGAATTAAAAAAAACAAACAAGGAAGAGATAATCTTTCACTTAAGAATTCAGAGTATCCTGTTCTGTATCCATTTGCAGTAAATCCAGGGGTATATTGTGATAGCCACTCACATGTTGAATGGCATCTGCAGAGCTCCCAAATGACCTTTATGTATTACTGCACTACTCTGTGTGAATGAACAATCTCATTCCCTAGACTCAGAGGGAAAGCAACAAAATTCTTTGAGAACACATTAACATGAGTATTTTATCTACCTATCTATCTATCTAAAGCATCAAATTTCTACATTTGATAGATATAGATAGGGCTGAGAAATTCTGACAAAACCTGAGCTTGTTGCAAATTATCTGAGAGTTCTATGAAGAATCCAACACCAATCACTGCACAAAAGCTTCACATGGGCTCAAAGAACAGGAAAAAAATCTTATGAAAAATACCTATACTATGAACCTTTTCCCTTAGTGCCCTGGAATGCATCTTGGATTCTCCACATATTTTAAATTCCTCTGTCAGACAAGCAAACTAGAGGCCTAAAGTTAAACAGCATGGATTCTCTTCCTCCTCCTCCTCACCTGCTACAAATACCACTGGTTCATTTTTTTTCTATCCAGGATTATCTAACATTTAAGAAGTGCAAAAGCTATAAAAAATGTATAGCATATCTTTTTACATATGATTTATATTAAACATCATAACTTGCAACATTTAAACACCTCAGAGCAGAAATAATGGTGGAATTCCATGACACAGTGGAGCAGTTCAGGGTACAAGTATTCATTCTGTTATATGTCAGCTCCCTGTATATAACCATATTAACCTATCACCAAACATAATCTAACATATTCTGCTTTTTTTTTACTGTATTAGCTCAGGAGCAGCTCCAGAGTAACACTGTCAGATCAAAGCTTGACTTTGTCCATCCCAGTTTCAAGTCTAGGTAAAGCAAAACAAGACTGTTCACATCTGTGCAAAAAAAATTGATTTCTTATCTCTGGCACTCTTCATTTTTGCAAAATATCACTCAAGATTAATAACCCTGGTAGTGTTTTATATTAACCTCTTCAAGGAAATTATATTTGTAATAGTTTTTACATCTACATTTTTGTCCAGAAACATTAACAGTTTTAAATAATAATGAAAAAATAAAAAGGATAAAATCCTTGACTGAAGGAGAAAGAAATTTAAAGTTAATGGCTCTTTAAAATTTATTGGTGCTTTTCTAATCAAACCTAGAGGAAAAATATTTTAATAATGTTTGTGGCTGAGTTACCTGGGTTTGATTTTCTCTTTGTCAGCATTTATATTTCTTCAGTGCATCAAAATATTTTAAAGCTGCTACTGAATCTCTGTGTTTGTGTGTGCATATATGCTGTGATTTTATGATTGTAATTTTGTACATTTTTGTGTAGTCAACTTTCTTACAACTTTAAAAAATTGTAGTAATTTTTTTTTACAGTCACAATCAAACATATTATGATGTCTACAGTTGCTCAGCAACAGGAGTTCCCTTGCCTTGAGGGCATCTTATAAATTGGCACTGTCTTTAGACTGAATTATGTGCATTTCACAGCAGCCAGAGAAAGAAAAATTCTTTAAGAATGTTAAAGCACTTGGAAAGAAAGAACAGTAGGATTAGGGTTAACACAATTTAAGCTTTCTCCTCAGAGCCTGGATATGAGGTGGGAAATAGCTAGCACAGGCAAAAGTTGTTTGATGTGGTACCTAGCAACAGACCATTCACAGCAATCAGAAATATTATTTGAATGGAAATCGTTCAGTTTCACCTATATGTGTTATTTTATATACTTATTTTTATATATATACCGTGATCTGCACACTGGATGTAGCCTTCAGATTCAGAGGACAGGATATGGCTGCAAATAAATTGTTATTGACCTTACTTCAGCTTTCAGGACAAGGACAGCAAAAACTAAAGCTACTGACTGGCAAACATTGAGTAAGATATTAAATCATTACCAGACTTCCTGCTTTTTTCTTATTTTTCATAGGGAGAACCCAAATGTGTTCCCCCATCCCCTTTGCTCTTCTTCAAGTCAAAGAAGAACCATATAAAATGAAGCATTTCAAGGTAAATTCTTCATGTAGCAAATTCCATATATGGGAAAATTTAATCCAAATGTGTACTTTTTGGTAACAGTAGAAGCAGCAGAAAACAGCATATTTTAACAGGAAAATGGCAAGTAAATAACATACAGGTAAAGCTCAACCTACATCTGCAGTCATCCAAAGAAAAAATGACTCCCACACAGTTGTGTATCATAGAGTCTTCTGTTAGATTGTATACTGAACAACAAATCAAATTACCCTTGAATATAAATGATAGCTCATAACCTCAGAAAGATCAGTGGAAAGCTCTGATAAGTATAAATCAGTCATCTTCCTTTGTGTGGAAGTCAATTTACAGTACAGATGTTTGTTTCAGCTCTGTAGTTCTGTGTTTAAGGGAAAAAGCTTGTCACTTGTTTGCAAATTTAAAAAGCTATTTGCTTTTCCTGGCAACATAAGTTAGAGAAAGACACGCTGGCTGCCTCAATCACCCCCCTGTCCTCCATGTGCCCCAGCAGAGATTCCAAGAGGATCTGTTCCATGATCTTCCCAGGCACAGAGGTGAGGCTGACAGGTCAGTAGTTCCGAGAGTCCTCCATTCTACCCTTTTGAAAGATGAGGACAAATTTTCCCTTTTCCGGACTCCTGGGACTTCACTTGACTGCCATGACATTTCAAATATCATGGAGTGGCTTGGTAACTAAGCTCCAAAGTAAACTCAGGCTGTGCAGGTAAGATAGAGTAAGCATTTATTCTCAAGGTTGCTATGGATCTCTAAATCAAGAAAATCCTCCTATGGGATTTATGGAAATATAATCCTAAAGCACTTGGTTATAATGTCCAATGTGAGTCTGCTATACATTGTTTTTGATGTGTACAATCTTTAAAATAATTTCAGAGAGCAATCAGGTCCTTCTCTTGCCTTTCCAGCCTTTGTCTCTCTCCCTGCACTCATTCCACAATGCATCAAGACAGAAAGGCTTATTATTTACCTTCTTTTAAAAACTAATGATTTTTATGAAATTCACGTACTCCTGAAATTTTTACGCTTGTTTCTTATCATTATAATGTCAGAGGAGCAATTCCCACTTCAAATCTGAGGTCAAAATTTAATAAAGAGGACCAACATCACAGACTAAGATGAGAAGATTTAATGACTTCATTCCTTCAGGAAATGAGTCAGCATGATTTTTTACTGAATTTCTATAATGTTCCTGTGGTACCTAAAATCTGCAAAGGCAGCAAGGAACCTTTACTGATATGTGTGTGTGTTTATATATATACATTCACACTAAAATTACACAATACAAAAGTGAAGTCCTTTACTTCTCATGTCTCAGAGAATTGATTATTCCAGCATGCTGAACAAGTTGAGTGAATTTGTTTTTTACTTCTACTGTGGGATTTGGAGGAAGGTGAGATATTAACATATTATATAGTTCAAGTCTAACACTGTTTAAGTAGGACAACTCACCTCTCTCCCCACATCAGTTCCCCCCTGCACTAGAAAATCATCAAGTGTCTGTTTGTCCCTCACAGGTTGTAAATAGGGACAGCCATTAAAGGGACATTGACACTATATGTAATTCATCCTCTGGTGTTGAGAGGGAGAAATCTCTTAACCCATTATTTCAAAGTGAAGAAATGAACTGAGCAGCAAATCTTGGCTGTTCCTGCTAATAACTATCCTTAAAAGAATTTTTGTTGTAGCACATCTGACAAAGGTGTCAGAGGCTTGTAATCAATTCATCTTTTGGCTATAAATCTAAGCTTACAGCCATAGGACAGCTTTTCCTGTTCATTGCTGATACACCTAGAATAAAGTTATAAGAGACACTGAGAAGATGCAGAGATGCTTCATAATACAGTAACCTCAGTACTTAACATATGTATATTACATAATACTGAATATATCTATATGATATACACAATTTTAAAAACAACTTCAGTCCTTCAATATCAGAAAAAACTCTGAAGTGATGGAGATGAACAGAAGTGATAAAAAATGTTACAGAATTATCTCATAAATTCATGAAGTTCTGAGTTTAGAATAAATTGCAAGTTTTGCTCAGTCTACTTTTTTAAAATCATCAAAGTGAAGAATTTGTCTCTAGGTGGCTTCTGTGAAATGTATTTAAAACTGCCAAACACAGTTGAATCAATGGCCAACCATCCATTGCAAGTATGATACTGCTGGACAGGATTACTGAACACGACTGCTGAATGTGTGCTGAGAGTTTGCCTTTTCTGCTTAAGCAAAACTTTTAGATCTTGTACAACAAGCTTTTTAAGTTGTGCAGAGGCAAAACCAGCCTAAATTCAGTAAAGATCATTATAATCAGAAAGGTACATTTCAGACTGCAACCAGTGCAAAGCAAAAGTTCCATATCATCATCTTGCTACACATATAAAATATGTTCCTTCCAAAACAACATGAAAAACTTTATTTTAACACTTATTAAACCTCATGAATTTGTCAAGACGTATTTTACTCTCAATGTTGCATAAATTCTAGAGAGGGAATGGAGGGAGATGTTTTGAATTGCATTGTATTGCATGAAATGGAAGGGTGAGAAAATTTAATACTGCAGTTTGCTCTCTTTTTTTATAAGCTATATAACCCTTATTTCCAAATCAGTTATCTGAATTCAAGATTAAATGTCTTTAAAACATTAAAGGAGACACAGATATCTGAGGTCAAGGACCGGATTATTTGCATTCAGAATTTCTTTCTTTTCTCAGGTATACCTTGTGAATACTGCTTATATTAAAGCAGTGATCAACCTTACATTAAAGGGTTGCATATAGGTTAAGTGATGTAAATATTACCATTTGTACATGATAACAAACAACGGTGATCCCTGATAGTTTCACAAACCCTTCCAAGGCTTTTTATAAACATTTGTTCTTCAGGCACATTTCTTTACACTCTTAACTTCTCAAAATGGAGCCACTCTTCCCAGAGTATTCTAAAAATGTTATAGTTGTTGACATTAGGAAGTGAGGGGCAGAAGAAAAGATGGGGACATAGGAGTCTAACTGCTGAAAATTTTTATCTGCAACATGAGCATTGGGTGTCAGATACACTTAGGATCATCACCTATGTTTTTCCAACAGTGTAATGCACAGATGGGAATGTAAATGATTTTTCAGCAGATAACTCGTGAGTCACATCACAACTGTACTGTCACTCTGAACAATGGGAAAAGAACAAGTAAATTTTCAGAACTTCTTTTTATTTTTTAGTATAGATGTCAGTGTACAGTTACAAAAGAAAAGGAATAAAGTTCAACCAGAGGTTTGAGTAAGAACATAAGTATATGGAAGTTTATCTGACAATTACCTAAATCTACATAGATATCTGGAACTTGATGAAATAAGACAAACAGTTCAGAAGATTCAAGAACTAGAACTATCTGCTACTTACTAAGGGTGAGAACAGGTCATATAATTTATGAATTAAATAATTTTTGGATGCTTATCACTGCAAGGTACTTCTTTCTACAGGAGCTAGAGAAGAAGATTGACTCGCATCTTTTGAATAGAGGTAGGCTTCTCATGTCCCTTTGTCACATCCATTTTAATCACAAATGTAGCTTGATTATAAAAATTACTGAAAAGTAAGACATTATTAAAGAACTCCTTCCATCCTGCACTAAGCAAAGACTGCTGCAATTTTCTGACAAAATCTAGGAAAATCCTAGCCTAGAGTAAGTGACTGCATTAACTTAAGTGAAGCTTTCTTTTTCCACACTGCTTTATTCAGGTCAGGAGTTCAATAGCTCCTAACGTCAACTCTTTTCCTCATTGCTGCTGAGTTGCTCTCAGGCAAATTTTTCTCTGGATTCGACCAGAAATTGTATTTTTAATGTGAGACAGCTTTTCAGGCAAGTACTTAAACCACCACATTTAAATGAAAATTCAAAATGGAATTGATTTTTGGCAAAAATATTCACAATGCAATATGATGGGCATAGATCCAGATGCAAGGAATGTAACATGTCTGCTGTTTCAGAGGAGCTACCAGTTCTTTCTTTTTTCCTGCTATCTCTGTGGCACAGCACTTCTGCCATCTGCTCCAGTCAAATGTGCAAAGACTACAGCAACATGTTCAGTTACTATGTTCTTTTTCACCTTTTGAATAAACTGTAATCACCTATAAAATGTGAAAAGGTCAAAAGTCCTCATCTTGTCTTCTCTTACAGACACCTGATTAGAGCATTGACCAGGACACAATCAGTCATTATCAGAAGTGCACTTCCCCCTGAATCCTCTCAGGCATAACTCAAATGTTTGACTTCAGATTTCCCAGCCACCATCTGGTAGCAAAGCTCATTGCAGCACTCATACTGTCCTCCTCCTATCCCAGATGATTTCCCTTACCTCACATCCCCCTCCACTTTTTCATCTATCCACAGCTCTGACTGGCATCTCTATGACACTACATTGTACCATCAGGCTTCTCCTAGCCTTTGCTCATGCCAAGCAGACAGGAATGTGGATGCTTCTGCATGCTCTAACAAATCACCCTCTTCTGTCTGGCTTCTGAACAATATGATTTCCCTCCACCTTCTTCCTCACCACTTTTATTTTATCTGATATTTTTGAGTCACAGGAGTGATGGAGCTGCACGAAAAGAGCGAACGATTGATGTCTGGCCAACTCCTAAATACTAATGCTCTCAAATAATTTTAGTCAACAATGCAAGTAATTTCCATAGTTCTTGAGAGTTCTGAATCATCTGTACATATTAGTTGCTGTCACAGCCAAAGTAAAAAGGATCTTGGAAATTCCTAATAATTTTTACAGTGCCACTTTGAATATAGAAAAGCCAGAGAGCAAGTTTGAATTCAAGTGATTGATAAAGAGATCTTATTCAAGTAATGTTGCATGGCAAAGTCTGTGAATTTGTTTGCAATAAAAGCTTTGACATTCATATATCTTATGTAAGGAAAGTTCTTTACTTCCCAGAGACCCTCTACAGAAGAGTAGCACATTTTTCCATTCTGCTTTTCTTTGCAAAAGGAAACCACATTGCAATGAAAAAGCTAGTTATGCATACATAGAAGAAAGATTGTTTTTCAGAGCCCGCCTGCTAAGAAATAATGAATTTTCTCCAATAATCTCATCTTTATTCTGGGCCAACTAAAGTTAGTACTTGTTAGTACAAGGAGGTTATTCATTTTTTTAGGATACTTGATATTACTTTGGAATTTGTTTTCTTTACCAAATCTATTGGAGTGTAAAGATGAATGCAATTCTGTTTTTAATGTATAAGTGCTACAATTCTTATGTAGGTATTATAATAATATTACAGTATGATAACATCCTTCTCTTCTATCTTAGATATTTCAGGTTTTTCTCATAGACTCCTTTAAAATTTATCTCCAAAGTCTTCTAATTTAGGTTAATGCAAATTAGTTCTTCATTGGCTCTCCTCCCTTGTTTATCTTGATCTTCAAACACACATGCTCTTTCAAGAGTTAGTCCTCTTTAACTATTTCAGGAATGTGATTCTAAAACTCCACGTTTTTCCTTTTTATCTGTCAGTGATGACAGTTTCAACTGCCTATTTTCTTCCTCCAGAATTATCTTGAGTCTTGCATACAATCTGCGCATGCAGAAACCCCAAGCAAAGAAAAACACAGCCCATACAATTCAAATTAATGAAGTCTGAAACTCCTCTAAAATTATCCTTTCCTGGGATGTTAGAAATTATTTTTAGATGTTAGAAAAATTAACTATTTGATAATACTAGACAGCAAAGAACTTAGATGTTGCCTTGAATGCTAATATAAGCACTCTTTGCATGTGATGTGTTGCTGAAACTTCAGATTCTGCAACAGATACTGTCTTATGATATCATTCCTGTTACTGGGCACAGCTAAAGCCTTTGCTGTTAAAAAAAAAAATCATTGCATTTTATACCTACAGTGCTGTCTTGCATTTGTTCTTCTTTTTGATTATGAGAATAAAATCAGCATGACAAAACTGATCATCTAAAAATTTTCTCATTTCTTTCTAAATTACAAGTGAGATTTTAAAATCCATAGATCAAAAATCAAACTGGCAGAGAAACCACAGAAACGCAGGTTATGCAAGAATTGAAGGTATATTGTGATACAATGTTTAATGGCAGCATTATGCTCTGGGGGTTTTTCCTATGTGCTGTTCAAATCCTTTTGATCTCCCAGAGCCTGAAATTATGGCTCTTAATGAGACTCCGATAGCACTGATACAACAGGGGTACTATCCAGAGATCTGGCCCCATCTATTTTGGAATATAAAATGTATTACACAAATTCAGGGCATGTAAAAGAAGACATTCTAATTTGAATTTCTCTTTGGATATAATTTCTTCTTAATCCTAGAACTATTTGATATTATCTTTAAAGGTACATTTCTAACATGATAATTTGAAATTTCAGCACATATTCTGTGTGAAACCAGAACACTGTACTTTGCTAGCTACAGTATCATATTAAAGACTGGTTAGGGAAAGGAGAAATGCACAGTGTGGCCAAAAGCAAAAAAAAAACCCACAACAAAATA
The DNA here is from genome assembly GCA_013398275.1 of Promerops cafer. NCBI lineage: Eukaryota > Metazoa > Chordata > Aves > Passeriformes > Nectariniidae > Promerops > Promerops cafer. Next base: position 1,534,886 of record VZSE01005451.1, on the reverse strand, counting down.
AAACACTCTGACTGCAATAAACTGTTTTCAGTTTTCAAAGACTTTTATGTGAAATACAGGTGCAAAAGTTCCTGTGGGTTTCTTGTGTCTTGTTCAGAAAAATATGATGCAATTTGTAGAAATCAAATCAGTTGTTAGATGTATTTCTACCATCAGCAATTTCTCATGAGTTTAATAGCCTGCATCCAACACGGAGCTAAGTCATACTACTTCAAAGATGCAGAAATTGCTGCAATAGTTATTTGGGGCATTATTCATTTGGGCACTCCTAAGTATTATGTAATCCAAGATGAAATTCCCTGCCTAAGGTTGTAGCAAATTCTTTGCTGTTTTCACAAAGTCAGACAAACATTTCTGAGGTACTGCTTGTGCTTAAATCAGAAAAAAAGAAGTTCATAAAGATTTCTCCTGAGCTCAGCCATCATTCTAATAATCATCTTCCCTCTGGTTACATCCAAAGTAAACTTACATTTTAACAAGATTTGGTTTGTTCTTATGTTGTTATGAGAGATGCCAGGTTTAGTCTGGAAAGTGTATGGAATCAAATTGTGTTTGGATTTCTGTTTCTCTGATAGTTTAACCTTTCCCCAGCCAAAATTTTTTCCAGGTATAATTTGAGGATTTGGATCATTTTGTAGAGATTTCAACATATCTTCATGGTTACAAAAGGGCCAAATCCCAGGACAGGGATCTTTCTAAGAAATTGTCAGCTTCCCCCACAAAGTGACAGCCATTGACTGAGCCTGAAGAGCAGAGGTCAGTGTACAGTTTAATGTGTCTGGCAGATTGAATTTATTGAGAATCCACAGTAGTTTCAGCCTTTCCTGAATGCTACTTCTGACATACTGCTCACCAGACCAGCAGGAGATAGTTCTCAAGAGATCACAGATGAATGTCTAAGGTTCATGCTGCAAAATTCCCTGGTATTTAAAGGCAATACCCTTAAGATATACCCCTCATCTAAAAATATATTCTTTAGAGAGATGTTCTCCAGATGGGATTATAGTTTCCCTAACAGCAGATTAGAAAATTTCTTGAATTTTGCCTTGGGCATGAAGTTCAGATAACACCCTTCATTCACATCTTTTCAAACATCTGCCCTGTTGATCATACAGCCCCAGTGGCACCAGGACAAGCAAAACTAGGCAGAGTTTAAACACTCAAAATTTAGGCAATATACAGTTTATCTGCACCTCACTGCCAAGATCTTTTAGATTCCTTCCAACCCAAACCATTCAATGATTCTACAGTTTTACCTACTCTTTCATTTAATATGTTGTACTGTTAAGAACACTATTCCTCGTAGGAAGAGAATAATTATCTTTGTCTATAACAGCAATTCAGTGTTCTAAATCCATCCCAAGAAGCAAAAAAATTCATGTGAGTCTCTCAGGATCACAAGCATGATATTGTTGACCTGAGTCAGATACAGATTAGGCAGGTTGTGTTAGTCAAACAAGCTTGGATATGAGCTTTCTGAATTATGGCATGAGCATTTCCAGGCAGTCACCTGATACATTTATGCCACATAAGCAGCTGTGTTAGGTGTTGATTGGGTTGTGTTGAGCAGTCCAAATACAGCAATAAAAGAAGGTTCATTAGCCAGACATTTTGCTGAGACAAACCTTGTGGGCCGTGGTCAGAGAGTGCTGCACACACTGCCCATCTGTGATGCCTCTGGGATGTCCCAGCAGTGACACTGTCCATGAGTAGCTGTGGCCATCACTACCTGGTACGTTAATATCAGAGTTGCTGTTTTCTGAGATATGTAATATATCTTTTCTGAATCTGGCTTTTGAAAAATGTTCATGTGTTGGCCTCAGAGAAACAAACTCTGGCTTCATCTGAGTAATATATATAAATATGACAATATAGCAGGCTCTGCTTGAAGTGATACTAGATTTTATGCTCAGAAAACTCTCAACAGATAGTACAAAACACACATACCCATGCCCCTGCTGCTATAACTACTACTATAACTACTAAATCATTATTATTTCAGTGTTTTCCCCTCAGCAGTTTGATTTATGATAAAACTACAACACAAATAGCAAAAATATGATAAAGAAAACCAATCCCTGGTCCCAACAGGAAATATTACCACCTTGCCACTACCAAATTGAACAAGTCTGTCTTTGCCAGCGTATGGTAGCAGCTTCCACACACATTATTAACAGTCATGTCTGGAATGTCATTTCTCTCCAGAATTGGATGCTGCCTGTATTGGACCACCAGTAGACACAGATAAAGACCACACAGAAAGGATCTTGCTTTCCACTGAACCATAGGAAAGAAAGGTGGCACTGTGTTCAAGTCCCTTAAGCAAGCACTTTGTTCAGTTTCACAGCAGATGTATCTTTACATGCTAAATTAGGTGCTGCATTAACATTACCTACTCCATACACATTCTTAGAGACATTTAAAGGAGAACAAAATTATTTAATGTTTACTGTTTCTCCCCAAAACCTATGAATGTGCAAAAAGCTAAGTATTAGACTATGTTACAGTGAGATGTACAGAAATTCAGAAAAGCTCATGAAGAAGAATACAGCTGAATCTTCCTAAAGCAAACAGCTTTCACTCAGAAGAAAACACCTGACTTGAATAATATTAATATAGTATTAAATAAGGATAAGTGACAATAACACTTTTCATCAGCAAAACCCAAAATCTGTTTCAAAGGAGATAGGATCACTAATGGTCATATTGACTGAAGTCAAGGAAATTCCCTTAACTCACCCATCAGGCCAGTGTGCAAGCCAAGAGCAGAGTTCAACTCTACTGGGATGCAGTCCAATCACTCCATCATTAGCAAAGCCACCTTGGTTTTGTGTAAACAAATTATGATTTTTTGCCACCTTACTCACAAAAAGTTTCTCCCAAAATGATACCTTTTAGCCACATTTCAAGCAGGTCTTAATGCTGGTACGTGTTCTAGCTTCAACTTAATCTGAACATACTTTAAAAAAATGGCTTTTATTTTTTTTTTCCCCAAAAATCTATTAATTACACAATTTCCCAAGTTAGTTTACTTGGGAAGAAATCGTTGTATGCAATTTTTAATCCTAAAGCTTTTACAATGATTTCTATTTTTTAATCCATTTAATGAAAAACCTTTTAGTCAAACCAGACTGTCAAGAATACAGGCATTTTCATTCACATTAAGTAATTTTCTTCCACAAAATGCTTCCCAATCTGCTGTGGATTTGTCTATTTGTAGATGTTAGTGATAACAAATGTCAAAGCATATTGTTGTGCCTTACATCTGAAAATGCCTTAATAAAATGAAAGCTCTGAAAAATAGTTAACATTAATTTTAAATTCCCAAACCAAACCTACTTTCATTGAGGATCTGGGAAAGATATGCAGCGTACATAAATGCACTGATTTAGGTTGAGAGATAACAAAAATGGTCTAATCATATCTGATTTTAAAAATGAAAGCTTTTTCGTAAAAAGTAATTCATGTGAGGTCACACTGCACTAATAACACTCTACATAGTGAGTAAACTGGTTTCTGATCTCCTCAGCTATTCAATGGCAAGGAATAAACTCCAGGATATATTGCAGATATGAGAAAGCAATCTGTTCTTTTCAAAGCATGGGAAAGCCACTGAGAAGCAGGCAGAAGATTGTTCCACATGACAGGGAGATAATTTCTACCAGGTGGAAAATTTTTTTTAAATCACTGAAGTTAGTAGGCCAGATACATTTACGCGACCTTAGCCTAAAACTGGATCTGCAACAGGGCGTGGATCTATCTGTTCACCAATACTTCTATGTCTTCTTTATTAAAATTTGACTTAATGTGCATTTTAAAGGAAGGGTAGGTATGATATTAATTGTGCCAGGGAAGGACATTAAAACTTTCTATAAACTACCACAGAATGGTAGCCCTGTGTAAATATAAAACCCATTCCTGTGGCCTCCTGAGACACTATGGAGAACATCTGAGCCAGGATTTTACAGTACTCATCAAAGGCCTTGTATTATTCAAGGGTATGCCTATGACACTGTACAGCCTGCTTCTGTTCTGAGCTTTCAAAAATGTTTGCCCGGCTCTTATCTGATCAACACCTCTTCTTTGCAGAGCCATGCTAGCAGGTCACTTTTCTCCTGTAGACTATTTCATAACATCTGCAGCACAGATAACTTTTCTGCTGAGCTTCCTAAGGCTTCCATCTGTTCTAAAAAATTCTTAGACCTTGTGCTTGAAAGTGATTTCTTTTTGAACAGCAACCAAAGCTGTTTCCTCATAGCCATCCTTCCCCTAATATCACCAGATATGACAAAAATGTTCCATTCAGTTGCACAATATTTTAATTAGCTTAATAAGGTCTGAGTCTCTATAGATACTCAGAGGTCAGACCTCTACAATGCTATTTCATCTGATTACTAAATTTCAGCCTTGGTCCTTTCAAGTAATAACATTTAAAAATATATTTTGCCTTTTTAACATTCACTGTACTCAGTTCTCCTCTTCCACACATTTTTGTTTGGTTTTATTATATTTCTTTGTATTTTCTTGTTAACAATATAAACTCATAGCCTTCTACAGAATCTATGGGATTCTATGGAGAAGGAAGAAAAATTTAACATCTATAAAGAAAAAATATTTTCTTTTTATTTTTATCACAACTAAAATTACTCAATTTTCCAGCTAAATTATTTTTTATATTGATCCAGATTTTCAGGCTGAAATAACCAACAAGTACAGATCAAAATGCTTGCATCAAGAAATTTTACAAATATGAACTTCTGCTTCCATTTGGAGTGAAAATCAAAAAAGGAATCCAAGTGTTAAGAATTTTCCACAGGCCAGAAACTTCATTTTCCAGGCTTTTTTCTCACTGGATGCATTTAAGCTATCTTTTAGAGCCATTAAAAGTTTATTTGATTTATTAAAATACTTGAAAGTGATTTTTTTTACTACCACTTATGCAGAAGCAACCACTTTGTTTATTTAAATATCTGTTCTTTTTAATGGCATTTGTTGGGGTCTGCCTGGAAATTACCAATTCCCCCATTTGGAGGTAAATGCATTAAAGAATCTGAGCTTAGGAAGGGGTTACAAGTGAATTCCAATTTCTTTTATTTGATTGGCGAATCATAAATAATGAAGTTCTCTACTATTTCCTGAAACCTTTACAACTGAAGCCCTCTGGCTGAGGGAAAGAAGGGCAATTCAGCAGAGGTACAATACTTGCAGATGGTGGAAATGATAAGGCTGATTTGAAAACCTAAAGATAAGTGAAATAGTCTAAGGAGGGCAAAGAACCATAAAAAGCTTCCCAAGCAACTCCTATAATTTGCAGAACACTGTATTCTTTACCCCCAGCTTGGCCCATAATCACATGCATTTGACTGTTATGTCAACTTCGTCAAGGAATGCTAATTTGGAGACACTGGGTGCTACTGTCCAGGCCTGAAAGGCATCCTCAGAAGCCAAGCAGGAAACATAGCTGGGATACTAATGTAAAGAGCAACATGCCAGGCATTTAAAATAAATAAATAAACTAGAAGAAATAGACCATCTCTTTAAAGGCAGCGCAAGGGTATCAGATTTAGTGAACAACTGTACCAGTCAGACAACAATTCCAGGAAAGCATGGTTCAAGCTCCATTTCCTATTTTGCAAGAACAGGTGCAATTATAAATAAACAATACTTTTTTTCCATAATGATTAATACATTTGTTTTACTATCATAAAGCCAAATAAACCCATTTGTAATGCAGCACGTAGGTATGACTTTACGGTGCCAACAAAATCGCAGTTTCCTTTTAAGATCACAAATATAAGACACAAGAGATGCAAATTTCACTGATTTGTCAAAAATAGTTTGAGCTATAAATGTTGAGGAAAATCAAGTGTTTTTTTCACAGCTTTTAATGGCAGTGATGTCTTGTGTATGCAGCTGGTCAAATAATGAACTATACTTATGAATAATTACACTATCATTGATTTGGGTTTTGGGTTTTTTGCAGCAGCAGCCGCCCAAATTCTCTTCCTCTAATGATTTCTAATTCAGCTTTAAATAGAAAAAGGAATGTGAATTATTTTTCAAATGGAACATGAGGATATTTTTATGGATTAGTGATGAAAGAACCCAAAATGTCTTAACATATGTTTTTAGGACAGATGCTCTTACCCTGTGAGAAACTGAAAAATGGCTTGAGAAAATAGGGAATTTTTGTCCAGACGGAAACACTCATGCAAATTTTAAATTGCCCTATTCTTCCCTCCAAAGCAATTCAAGGCAATTTACTCCATGACAAAACCAATGTATTTATGCCTGAAAGTATCTCAAAGCAGATGTGCAGGTAGTTTCTGCAATAGTTTAACTCTACTAACGTTTGCTGCTCAGTTCTTTATCCTATAGGTAACACTGATGCCTAAAGATTTTTTGCTTTTTACACATTTTTACCTTTGTAGATTTTTAATATATATAGCTGTGTATTTTCTAGCATCATCTCAATTTAGAACAGTAGTTCCCTTTCTCACATATTCTGTTTAGTCTTATTTTCAAGGAAAAGCATTTCTAACAAGGACATCCTGTTTTGCACCAGCACCTGGAAGACAAAACAAGATACAGGGCAAAAACCCTTGGAGAGACTCCAAGGGGCAGGCCCAGATTACCAGGCCAACCAGTCTCCTACTGGATGTACCTGCTCAATATAATAATTAGTTAAACTTATAAAAATTGTGACAATTCAATGCTGCACAGGGTATATCTGTGCACTTGAGAGCTTTCATTAAAAGACTGCTCTTTCTGTTATCAGTTCTAGTATTCTTCATATATCTCTAGATTGAGTAAACCATTAAAGCCAATATCAGTAAATACCTATTGTATATAAGGGATATAGCATAGATTTGTGCCTTAAAGTTTGTCTTATTCTAAGTTGAGCAGCTGCAAACATATTCAGATTTCACTTCTCATAATCTTGTAATTCACTTCTCATGTCTACATTTTAGAAAATTATTAAAGAAAACATCAGCACGTCCTTCCAACTTCTTTTTGGTTTGAAGTGGGTCTTAGCTCAGGTGCAGCCCCAAATATCTGTGCCTAATTTTGCATATCCAAACTAATTTCCTGACACCCAGAATAGTAAAAGGTAATGCAGTGATAACTAGAGCATACAGATCCATGCTCTATCCAAACAGTCCATGCTAAAGCCAAACAGTCTTCAAATGGAGTGACACAGGGGTGCTCCCATACACTCCACAGCATTTCTAGCCCTGGTAGCATTATTCAGAAATGTTTAAGCTGCTAACTTAAACCTCATAGGACTTGCTAAGTTTCAGCTTTATGCTATGCAATACCACATAATGTGGATTTCTGGTCCTGGAAGAATGTAGCCCCTTCTATGAAGGACGATGTCTAAATTAATAAGGCTGCCTAAACCATCCTGTTTCTGCCTGGAGCCAGCATGGCTTTTCCTGCTCTTACAATCTATACCTCCTTTAAGCAGCACACAGAAAGAATTTGTGATGTGTGGGTTTTTACATAACCTAGGAAATTTTGTTCAAATGTCATTTTACTGTACTGGGATTCAAGTGGATGTCAAGTCCACTTCTGTCATGGTCTTACAATTGAAAAAGTAAAGGACTTAGTAAAACACATTACATTTAGCTGTTATTTTCAGAGTGACATAGAATTCCTCTACTTCAGAGTTCACAGCTCCTTACATAGAAGTCCTTTGCTTTGTCTGACTCTCTTTGGGACACAGTCTCTCATTATGTGTATGCAAAAATTTTTGTCTTGTAGGATACTGCACAGAAGACCCATTTCTCCACTCCCATATATTAGTACACTCAGACAGAATGCTGAGAAACACTGAAAGGAAAAGATTACTAATTTGTACTAGACTTAACAGTGATGTTGCTTTCAGCAAAAATACGTTTCTAATACGGAGTAATAAATGTTTGTCTTTAAATAGTTTGTGATCTCAAGCCATCAGTTAGGTATACAGTCACAAGGCCACCTGAAGTACCTGGGCAGTGTGCTCATGTTTTCCTCTGAATTCAGGTCATTTATTCCTTTTCCAGATCTTGTGCTAAAAAACAAGTTTTAAAATTTATACCTAACAACAGAAACTGACCTTGCCGCTCCTTTCTGTGACCTTCCTTTTTGGTATGAAAACAAACATCAAACAAATATTTCAGACTCTACTTTCTCTCCAAAAGATCATTTGGTTCACCTGGCCAAAATGGTTTATATAATGAGCCTTTGTGTATATGACAGGGACTTATTTTCTTTGGAATGAAGATATGAAAAGGTATTTTTAAAAGGAGCCAAGGTTAAGGTCTTATTCAAGTAAATATTGAACACATTCCTAAGAATAGCCCTTCAGATCTGGAATAGGTTCAAGAACAGTTACTTAACAGTCTAAGGACAAAATAACTTTAAGTTTTGATTTTGTAAGAAGAATGTCAAGAAGCAGATTGGACCTTAATCATATGATAGGAAACATTTTGAAGTTTTTTTGGCTGTAGTGTTTTCTGGTTAAGGGAGAAAGATATGCAGTGAGGAAGAATACTTAGCAGAAGTCAAGTAAAATCAGAAGTTGTATCAGTTAAACCAATACTCTTTTTTGGTTGTGTTTCAATTTTTTAAAAAAAGTAATTGAAATAAATAAAAATAATTTTTCAATGAAGAGATGAAGGAACGAAGGAATCCTGAGATTTTGAGTGAAATTCAGAGACTACAATTCTAATGAATGTAAGGGAGGTTTTGTATCAGAATTCTTTTGCTCTTTACTTTCAGACAAATGCAACCCTTGAGCTTTTCAGCCCTTCATTGCTGCCTGAAAGATCTGGGAAGCCTATTGAATGCTGGGCAGATTACTGGACTCAGATTCCAGGTCGACAGTCCAATTCTGTCGTTAAATCAATTGAGGCAAACCAAATATACACACATACCTGTATAAAACTGTATGTTCATTCAAGAGAACTAAGTACACTTCCACAAAACCGAAATATTTTGCATGTTTTGCATTTCCCCATTCTATTCTTCCCCACCTGTACCTTCTCCAACCTTTTTTTTATTTGGCCTCCCTTAGCGCCAAAAACTCTTCTTCCGTATCAAGTACACACAGACAGCAAGACCTAGACAGAACTAAGTGTTATCTGCTGAATACAATGGCACCTGCTGGCACTATTCAGCATACAAATCCAAGGACATCTCACCCAATATGCCTGTTTATAAGTGTCCTTCTACTGGCCAAAGAATTTAGATGGTTAGTACTAAGATCACTTCTGCTGTACATGCAAACTTTTATTCCAGCCACAGCCAAAGTGGAATACCTGAAGCAAAAAATACAAGTCAAGCTCTCACTACTCTTTAGTCAGTACTGTTACTACTCAGCTCTAGTCCATGCTGCTCTTTCTGACATTATCAGAGAGGAAAATCTGAGAGAGCTCAAGTCAGATTGCACAGACTGAGTTTTTCATCATGTTCCAAGACAGTAAACAAGTGCTTTCCAAGCTGCTGGAAGAAATGGGAAGCTACCTTTCCACAGCCTTTTCTACAGCCTAGCTTTTCAGCCTCCTCACTCATTAGTCTCCTGTGCACCTGAGTACCTGACTCAAGGGATGCAAGTTCTGCAAAACAAAATGTATCTTTAAACACAGTTGTGGCTGGAGTGAAAACATTAGCTCTCCTGACAAATCTGTCTTTGGCTAGAGGAAGAGGTTGACCTGCCTGTCTCCACAGTCATTAGGCTCTACTAGAGTGGGATAAGAGGCATACAAATCAAATGTGTGCACAGTATCTGGGATGTCCTCAATCAGAATGATTAACAAGTGCTCCAACATGATTTTTTCTGGAAGAAGAACAGCACATGACTATTATGATACTTCTAGGAACAACACAGCAGCAACAGAACTAAGAGATCCTGGGAGCAGAAAAGGTCTTTTCAGCAGTTTAGGTGTCAAAACCAAGTACATTTATTTGTGGTTAGTTTAATTCAAAAATATACAATAGCAAAAGCCTTGATTTGTGTGTTTTATAATCTTGAAATAAAACTGTGATTCATTAGCATGATTTGAAATTGAAGATAGGAAAACTGGCAAAAAAAACACACACAAATTTTATCAAGTGAGTTGTCATCTGAAGCAAGCAAGAAGTCTTCTACCACTTCATTGCTCACAAAGAGGGCCCAAAGATCAGTTGGGCCCCACATCAGTCCTAAACCAAATACTCTTAAAGTTCCCTCAAATCCACCTCAGAGCAGAGAAGAAAAAAAGGATACACATAATGTAAAAATTTCTCTCCAGGTTTTACATGAGGCCTAGTATCTTTGAAGTGTTTAATCACAGACATGTATGTCTGTAGATGATGAATGAATTCAATAAATTCATATGTCAATTATTCTCTTACTATTCATAACACACCTTGAAGAACAGCCCAGCTAGTTTCTTGAAAGTCTGTCAATGCAATGCTATTTGCGAAACAGTTTTGTGAAAGTCCACAGTGCTGGTGGACCTAAATCTAAATTATGAGGTTGAACATCCAGCTGGTCCAATTACTCTTGGACTTCTGCAGTTTTCCAAAGCCCCAGAAATATTCAAGCATCTGGTATCTCTCATCCCCAAAACTCTAGTTTGGAGTGGAGCGAATATATCCCACTGTAAGAAAATAACAGGTTCAAGACCACATGATGAAACTGAATGGGCACAAGTCTATAGGCCTGATGACAGGTATCCCAGGGTCCTAAAGGAACTGGCTGATTGTTGCCAGGTCACTCTCCACCATAGTTGAAAAGTCATGGCAGTCAGCTGAGGTTCCCAGTGACTTTCCAGGAAACGGGGAAACGTAACCTCTCATGACGTTCATTAAAGCCAAGAGCACAAGTCCTGCACCTGGGCAATCTCAGACATGAGAACAGACAGGGAGAAGAGCTGAATGAGATCAGCCCTTGGGAGAAGGGGTTCTGATGGACAAAAAGGTGGACATGAGCCAGCAGCATCTGCTCACAGCCCAGAATGTCAGCCTCATCTTGGACTGCATCAAGAGCAGCATGGCCAGAAGGTCAATAGAGATGATTCTGCTCTTATGAGAGCTCACCTGGAGTGTTGCATCCACCTGTGGGGTCCCCAACATAAATAAGATGTGGATTTGTTGGAGTGAGTCTAGAGGAGTGCCACAGAGATGATGAGAGGGATTGAGCACCTCTGCTATGGGGAGAGGTTAAGAGAATTGGAGTTCTTCAACCTCAGAATAGAAGGCTCCCAGGAGACCATGTTGAAGCCTTGCAGTACTTAAAGGGTGCTTACAAGGGAGAAAAGGAATGACGTTTCACATGGGAATACTGCAATAGGACAAGGGGAAAATGTTTTAAATTAAAAGAGGAGAGATTTTGGTGCATTAGGAGAGATTTGGATATTAGTATGAAATTATTTACTGAGATCATAGTGAGGCACAGAAACAGGCTGCCCAGAAAAGTTGTGGATGTCCTGTCCCTGGAAGTGTTCAAGGCCAAGTTGGATGGGGGTTTGAGCAACCTGGACTAGTTGAAGGTGTCCTTGCAATGGCAGAGGAATTGGAACTAGATGATCTTTAAGGTCCCTTCCAATCCAAACCATTCTATGACTCTACGAGTCGCACATTCTTAGTCTGCTGAGTGGCTGAGGCAATGTCCTATTAAAGTAACTGTATCTTTTCCATTCAATTCAGTGACTTCAATAAGACCACACAGAACATGACCAATCCACTTCATGTGGATGTTGTTTAAAGGTCAGGGCACAGCAAAAGACAAGATGCTCTAAGCAGGAAAAAAAAAAAAAAAAAGGGGGGAAAAAAGAAAGAAAACAGAGTAAGACTTATGGAAAAATCTAGAAATAATAATAGAATAATCCCTCATTAAATGGCAGTTGCAAGGCTTGACTTGAAGAAAATGGTTTGGTATAAATAAATTAGATTAAACCATATAGACTAATCTGCAGTGAAGCAAAACCACTTACTCTCTGATGACACTATACTCTACTTGAACATACTGTTAGTATTTTCTTTGCTAAAAAGATTAGATCCATCTTTGTTTCTTTCCTTCCATCCATTCAAGGGCTGGATCCTCAGCTGGGCTAATTACTATAGCGATGCAGATGTCAACAGAGCTAGGTGAGCTGAAGATCTGGCCTATCAGCTAATCATTTCCCACAGAAATTGTAGACAGAATGACAAGAGCTCCTTCTTATTCCCAAATTCAGAAACAGAAGCTTTGAAAGCATGTGGTTTTTAAAAGTATATGATGCACCCCACTCAGACAGACTAAATTATCTAAAGTTCTAGCATAACTACTACTACTCTTTTTTAAAACCTTACAAAATTGAAAGAAAATTTGTAAGCTTGCTTACAAACAGCTGGTTATTACAAAACACTAGCTATTTTCATATGGCACTGACACACAAGCACACTTTATACATGCAACAGCATTTACCATGGGAATAATGAAACATGAAATTCTATTTATTATGCAAATGTTATTCTGTAATATTAATTATAATATATATTACTTATAAATTAAATAAAACATAACCCCAAGTTTTAATACAAGTAATTTCTTTTGAAATGTCAGACATATAAACATTAGTAAACTGGGTAATAAAGAAAACTGGGTCTGTATTAAAATAAAATTATTTATGTGACCATAAATTATTTCAGGGGTCTGCCTTAATTGTTGTGTAGGTGAATTGTATTTATCTGGGTAGCTGTCCAATATCTTGTGTACACTTGGTTTTGGAAGGTTAGTTTATAGCCCACTATTCAAACACTCTTATGAAGTCAGAGCTACTAATTTCAGTGAGGATTTTCCATTGTTACAATGGGATTACATCACAAGGAAGATAAAAGGATATTACACCCATGAAATTAATAACAATAACAACAAATATTCTTATTGACAACTGTGTGCAAAAGCACTAGTACTTAGGATAATTTAGGATTCCCACTGTAACAGTCTGTAGCTTGTTTTTTCAGAGAACAGAATGCATTTTGTGATCTGTATAATGAAAATTCTAACAAACTAAACAAAGTGAAATTCATTTCCTTTCTTCAAAGCAATGCAGCAAAATTTCTCAACAAATCAGTATTTTAAAAGAAAATTGGCCAAAAGCCTGTAAGTAAACCAAAGTTAATCACATTTTTTCTCTGAAATAGAAAAGTAGCAAAGCACATTTTCAGCCTCAAGACTGTCTATGCTTTAATTGAATAAAGAGCTTCTTGCAGTAGAAAATGCCAAAAATGCTTTAAATATGGGAACTGCACTGCTCTAAATATGGGCATCTGTGCTGTTTATAATGATGGAAAATATCCAGGTACTCTTTGGATTAAGCATTAGAGCAGTTTAGAGTGCATTTATGATAATCCACTGAGAAAGTATGGGTTTCCCACTGGCATGAGAAATAAATGCAGACCACAATCTTTTCATTGTGGAACAAAGCTTCAGTCTGTATATTACTTAGGTTAAAAATATCCCGGAAATAGCTATAGTCACAAGAAGCAAGTCAGCTGAAAGAAATTTTGTCTTTTTTCCAGTCACAGGAATATAAAGTAAGATTTCTGAAGCAGAAAAAAGCCTTTGCACTTGCTATGCTAAAAGAAAATATAAGGAAATGATGGCAGGACACTAGTCCCTTTTTAGAGTAAATGATACTTGAGATTTTTATCAGAATACTTCAGTGAGCACTTTATTTCATACAGCTGTTTATACAATCAGTTAATATATTAACAGTAACATTTAAACTATTTCATTTCAAGGGTGAGCCAGGTTCTCCTGCATTCTTTCATACATTCAGAATTGTAATTGCTCTCTCCAACAGAAAGAAAGAACTTCACTTTTTGTTTTCTAACTGCTTTCAAGACATAATAACCATAAAACAAATTGGATGGGTAAGGAAGAACAGGATAAAATAGGTGAATTTGATATTCTTTGAATGGAAAACAGTGATTGAGCAAGGGTGGTAATTTGACAATAAAATTGCTTATTAAGGATGTAAAAACTCCACAAAGATTTCACCATTATCACAATTTAGACTTCAAATTTGTGTGTTTTGTTTCAGACATTATTCTTGTTGAAAATCCCATTTTTTAAAATCCAGCCTAAACTTGTTTGTTTTTCTTTCTTTTTTTAAAAATCAGAGATAATTTTTTTTTTCTCCTCTTGTAGTTCTGCAAATTTTCCATGCTGACAGGACTTTTGATATTCCATGGTTTTGCAGTAAAAAGAAAAAAAATTCTACAGATTTTAAGATTTTGCAGGTTTTGAAAAATAATTGTTTTTCAAAAAATTCTGGTATAATATTATAATGTCTACCTTCTGGAAGAAGTTCATTTTAACATTGGGAATGTCAGGCGATGTATGAGACCCCTAGTCCCTCATTTAAACATTTTAGCAAGGTATGTTTATTTTATAGTTTCCTATCACAGGAATTTAAGGAAGTCATCCACACAAATACTTTTCTTTCTACAGGTTGAATCTCCTTAAGTGAAATTGGTGATTTGAATGATACTTTTGCTTTGATTCTTTAAAATAAATGCAGATAGCTGGTAACAGCTGTTTATAAGCTCACACTCTACAATCATGCTGAGCTGAATTTCAAGCATCTGACCTATCATTTGAGAGAAATTACAGAGGGTGCTGACTCTAACCCCAACTCTATAAATTGTATCAATTTTATGCATGCAGGAATGATGAAATTAAGAAAAATGAACTTCAGAGGGACATTAATTCAAACATAATCAAGAGGCTTGCTTTCATCTATGGGCTTCATAGCTTTAACAGTCTAATGGTTTTCTGTAAGTTTCTATCTAAATAAAATATCTTCAGTATTGCCCAGGTAGGTACTGATTGAGAACTAAAGGTCAGCTAGCCAACCGGATAACTCAGGGTCTGATCTTCTCCCAAGGAATAATATAACAGCACAGATATTCACTAGATTTGTGTGGAATATCTAGCAAAAAGCTAAGGCAGTATTGTTTGATTGAGACTGTGCACTGACTCTTTTAGGGCTTCACAAACCCTTTTAAATTTTAAAATGATCTAACATATGGCAAGTGTGTGGATCAGAATCTACTCAGAGAGTGCCTGGCCTCTCATAATTCCCCATGACTCCTGTGTGTGTCTAATGTGCAGAAACAACAGATTTCATTTAGCAGAGTACTGCAAAGGAAGCAACACTATGAGTGAATCCCACACATCCACAAAGCTGTGGTTTAGGATTCAGAGGTTATATTTCTACTCAGTGAAAAATTTCAAATTCATGTTTACATAGATAGGAATATAGAATTATATGGAGAAAGGAAAGAGAAGTTTACCAAAAAAAGTTTAAAAAAAAAGTAAAAAATGTAAAAAAACTAAGCGTTTGTCTTTTTCTTTAACAGAGTAACAGAATGGGAAGCTTTGATCCTTTGTAGAGATCTGAGCACAGTAAACCACTGGAGCATAGCTCATGATCATCAGCAAAATGCAGAAAATTAACTCCACTGTGCATTCTTCCTCACAGAATTAAACTCCAGGTACACCATCAGGAGAAGTGTGTCTTACTGCTCCTATTGATACAGGGTGAAAAAGAGTCCATTTCATTAGGGATCTGAACTGCAATTTAATGCTAATCAGAACAGAGCAAGCTAGTCATACAGATCATGCAATTTATACTTTTAGGTATTAAATTTCATTGCAAGACTAAGGACTAGTGTGAGGCTTCTTCTTTATCCTTCTTTCCTTTTATGGGTGTATAAATAAAACCAATTAAACAGCTACTGATTTTAGAAGCTGATTGTTTCAAAGTAACCATTCCCATTTGCTGAAAATTGATAAAATTCCTTTGCTTTCACATAGATATGGATGACATAGTAAGAAGAGAAAGCTATTTTAGGGAATTTACTCTGAAACCCACAAAGTGCCATGCCTAATCACAATTTCTGAGTCGTCCTTAATAGGCAAGTTTAGACCTGCTCCAGCAATATGCACGGGCATCTGCTACCTGCAAAAAGTTATTGTACTCATATGGTTTTCCACACATAGAATTTTTATATATATATTAATTTTTGGGCTTTATTTCTAATTTCATCTGATTGTGCAAGGGAAATTCTT